>CM053032.1:18880540-18938040 GCA_028564925.1 Lithobates sylvaticus
GCAAGAAGGAGGCTCTCTGGGGACCCTGATGCAAGAAGGAGGCTCTCTGGGGACCCTGATGTAAGGAGGAGGCTCTCTGGGGACCCTGATGTAAGTGGGGGGCTCTCTGGGGGACCCTGATGCAAGGGGGAGGTTCTCTGGGGACCCTTATGTAAGGGGGGCTCTCTGATGACCCTGATGTAAGGGGGGCTCTCTTGGGACCCTGATGTAAGAAGGAGGCTCTCTGGGGACCCTGATGTAAGGGGAGGCTCTCTGGGGACCCTGATGTATGTGGGGGGCTCTTTGGGGACCCTGATGCAAGAAGGAGGCTCTCTGGGGACCCTGATGCAAGAAGGAGGCTCTCTGGGGACACTGATGTAAGGAGGAGGCTCTCTGGGGACCCTGATGTAAGAAGGAGGCTCTCTGGGGACCCTGATGTAAGGGGAGGCTCTCTGGGGACCCTGATGTATGTGGGGGGCTCTCTGGGGACCCTGATGTAAGGGGAGGCTCTCTGGGGACCCTGATTTTAAGGGGGAGGCTCTCTGGGGACCCTGATTTTAAGGGGGAGGCTCTCTGGGGACCCTGATGTAAGGGGAGGCTCTCTGGGGACCCTGATGTAAGGGGGAGGCTCTCTGGGGACCCTGATGTAAGTGGGGGGCTCTCTGGGGATATAGACACACATACACACACACACATATATTATATACATGTGTATGCCCGCCCAAGCGTATGACTTTCTTTACTACGCTGCTATGGGCTCTAGCCCCAGATCTTTTGTAGACCCAGCAACGCCCCTGGGACTGAGTATTATTTTTTCATCTGAACCACCACATGCCTTCATGTAAGGTCAGATCAAGAAGCGCAATCTAATGAGCTTGCCCTGTTACCAAGGTCTACGCAATGTACAGTATATTTCCCTCAAATTAATTCTATGAGCCCCCTAACATTTTTCCTATATGAGAGATGACTTAGGAAGGGGTCTACTATTTATGCAGCCAGACTTGTAAAATCCTTTTTAAAAGTTTGGTTAAAAAAAAAAAAAAAAAAAAACTAAAACAAACTTGAAATACAGTTGTCGGAAGACGATATTTGTGCCGGCCTGTGAATGAAATGTTCTGATTATATTGCACGATAAGAAAGCTAAAGTGGACCTGTCACACACAGAGGTACTGTACTTATAGTCACGAGACTGCAGCAAGAATTGGACATATGATGGACTCATTTATAGAGTTTTATGTTTTGATATGATCTGAACTTATAGCATCCTTGGCCTTCCTATGATCATCAACTAACCAAAAGCATTTTCAATCAAAGTTTGCTACAGCACACCGATCGGTATATGTTCTCTTAAAGTGGTCCTGTACACGCAGATAGACATTTATTATAAAGAGAAGGGTTAAAATGCTGACTTTTTTGGGGAAGATGATGCTGCAGACTACCTGCAGTGCTGCTGACATAACTAAAAGCTTAGACATTTGGTCACATGATCTCTGCCAAACAGGAAGGACAAGAGCTAAGATAGGCTCAGTAATGGCATGCAATGCCAGGCTGCTGCTAACAAAGCAAACAGAATATTGACATTAAAAAGGGCATCAACTCCAGAGATAACGATCATTTTCCCGCTCTACAAGACTCTGGTCCGGCCGCACCTGGAGTATGCTGTCCAGTCCTGGGCACCAGTCCTCAGGAAGGATGTACTGGTAATGGAGCGAGTACAAAGAAGGGCAAAAAAGCTAATAAAGGGTCTGGAGGATATTAGTTATGAGGAAAGGTTGGGAGCACTGAACTTATTCTCTCTGGAGAACAGACGATTGAGAGGGGATATGATTTCAATATACAAATACCGTACTGGTGACCCCACAATAGGGAGAAAACTTTTTCGCAAAGGGAGTTTAACCGCTTCCCGACCGCCTCATGTAGATATACGTCTACAGAATGGCACGGGCAGGCAAAAGCACGTACGGGTACGTCCCCTTTAATTTGCCTGCCCGTGGGTCGCGCGCGCGACCCGGTCGGGAGCTCCGTGACCACGCCCGCGGGACCAGCGGACCCGATCGCCGCTGGTGTCCCGCGATCGGGTTACGGAGCTGAAGAACGGGGAGAGGTCTGTGTAAACAAACCTCTCCCCGCGCTTCCTACTCTGCCTGTCATTGATCGGCTGTTCCCTGTCATCGGGAAAGCCGATCAATGACGTCAGACGTACAGCCACGCCCCCCTACTGTAAAAAAAACACAACACGTCACACTGACTCCTCCCCGCCCCCTAGTGGTTAACTCCTTCACTGCCACTGTCATTTACATAGGAATCAGTGCTATTTAAATAGCACTGATTTCTGTATAAATGACAAATGTCCCAAAAATGTGTCAAAAATGTCCGATGTGTCCGCCATAATGTCGCAGTCACAATAAAAATCGCTGATCGCCGCCATTACTAGTAAAAAAAAAAAAATATTAATAAAAATGCTATAAAACTATCCCCTATTTTGTAAACGCTATAACTTTTGCGCAAACTAATCAATAATCGCTAATTGCGATTTTTTTTACCAAAAATATGTAGAAGAATACGTATCGGCCTAAACTGAGGAAAAAAAATGTTTTTTTATATATTTTTTGGGGATATTTATTACAGCAAAAAGTAAAAAATATTGCATTTTTTTCAAAATTGTCGCTCTATTTTTGTTTATAGCGCAAAAAATAAAAACCGCAGGGGCGATCAAATACCACCAAAAGAAAGCTCTATTTGTGGGAAAAAAAAGGACGCCAATTTTGTTTGGGAGCCACGTCGCACAACCGCGCAATTGTCAGTTAAAGCGACGCAGTGCCGAATCGCAAAAAGGGGCCTGGTCCTTTGGCTGCCAATTGGTCCGGGGCTGAAGTGGTTAACAAGACTTGTGGCCACTTATTAAAATTAGAAGAAAAGAGGTTTAACTTTAAACTGCGTAGAGGGTTCTGTAAGAGCGGCAAGGATGTGGAATTCCCTTCCACAGGCGGTGGTCTCAGCGTGGGGGGGGGGGGGGGGGGGGGCATTGATAGTTTCAAGAAACTATTAGATAAGCACCTGAATGACCGCAACATACAAGGATATACAGTGTAATACTGACATATAATCACACACACAGGTTGGACTTGATGGACTTGTGTCTTTTTTCAACCTCACCTACTATGTAACTATGTAACTTCAGCAGAAATCATGTGACCAAAGGTTTGGGCTTATTGTGACCAGTGCTGGGGGAAACCTATAAATTATTATTTAAGTGAAGGTCTATTTTAACTTAAGTTAGGGCATTCAGCTTCCGATGAAGATGGCCCAAGAAGATTTTTGTCCATAAGGATGTGGTTTGGACATTAGGTTAATAGCTCCTATGGGGCAGCAAACAATATGAATGTCCACTGCAACTATAAGATGCTAAGCCACTTATATCCATGGCCAGATCTTCCACAAGGCAGCTTGGGCAGGATCCTAGGGCCTGGTAAATGTCTGGGGGACCCAGATACTACCTAATATAAGATTAATATATTAATATAATAAGATTTCCTTTCATTTGAGCCCAGTCTTGCTACACAGATTTACTCCAGCCCTGAGAAATCCTCTTTTATTGTTTAGTTCTCAGTTCAGTTTGTCAAATCTTGACAAAGTGCTGAAAACTTTTGTCAAAAACGCCCCCTTGCTGTGAGTGACAGGTGATTTACATATCTCATGCACTAGCCTGAGACAGGCACATCCTGTGTAATTATAAAAAGTGAGAAATTCACCCCTCCCCCACAAATCCTGGGTGATGGAAAGGAATGTTATCTGTGATCAGGTGACCTCAGACACACACACTGCACTATAACAATCATCAGATCACTGGATGTTCTACTCTGCCCAACTCTGACTATTATTATTATTATTATACAGGATTTATATAGCGCCGACAGTTTGCGCAGCGCTTTACAACATGAGGGCAGACAGTACAATTACAATACAAATCAATACAGGAGGGATCAGAGGGCCCTGCTTGTTGGAGCTTACAATCTAGAAGACATACATCTCCCCTATATTCTTCTTGCTGTTCACACGAGAATAAATTTTCTTTCACCCTGGTCTGTGGATCTGTGGTCTGTGCCTGTCTCAGGCTAGTGCATGAGATATGTAAATCACCTGTCACTCACAGCAAGGGGGCGTTTTTGACAAAGTTTTCAGCACTTTGTCAAGATTTGACAAACTGAACTGAGAACTAAACAATAAAAGAGGATTTCTCAGGGCTGGAGTAAATCTGTGTAGCAAGACTGGGCTCAAATGAAAGGAAATCTTATTCTCTACATTATGACATCAAATCGAAGGCATTAGGAGGAAGCCAAAGTTGCTACCTTCTTCCTTAATCCATTTCTGGTTATGAAAGTAATAAGCAATAACCAACCAGGATTCTAATGCCACGTACACACGAGCGGAATGTCCGACAGAAAAAGTCAGACGGAATCTTTTCATCGCATATTCCGATCGTGTGTAGGCCTCATCTGACTTTTTTTTTCTCGAAAATTCTGACGGACCTAGAAATAGAACATGTTTTAAATATGTTCCGACGAACCAAAAACGACGCATGCTCTGAAGCAAGTACGAGACGGAAGCTATTGGCTACTGGCTATTGCACTTCCTTGTTCTAGTCCCGTCGTACGTGTTGTACGTCACTGCGTTCTTGACGGTCGGACTTTGGTGTGACCGTGTGTAGGCAAGACCGCTTGAGCGGAATTCCGTCGTAGTTCCATCGGGGGAAACCTTCAGAGTTTATTCCGACGGCAAAACCGGTCGTATGTACGCGGCATAAGTGTTGGGGGAAGGGCAGTTATGGGCTTTGCAGGACCAGTGTGTTCTCTAAGGCCCCTTTCACACTGGGGCGTTTTTCAGGAGCTACAGCGCTAAAAATAGCGCCTGTGTAGCTCCTGAAAAAAGCGGGTCCTTTCACTCCAGTGTGAAAGCCGGATGGCTTTCACACTGGAGCGGTGCGCTAGCAGGACGGTAAAAAAAGTCCTGCTAGCAGCATCTTTGGAGCGGTGAAGGAGCGGTGTATTCACCGCTCCTATACCGCTCCTACCCATTGCAACCAATGGGACACCGCGGTAATACCGCCGGCAAAGCACCGCTGCAGCGGCGCTTTGCGGGGGGTTTTTAACCCTTTTTCGGCTAGCGGCTGCATACCGCGAGTAAAAGGACGGTAAAGCAGCGCTAAATATAGCGCTGCTTTACCACCGCCGCCCGCACCGCCCGGTGTGAAACCAGCCGTACAAGGTTTTGTGGCTGCTACGACCTTATAGCAGATCTCTACCTAATAATTTCTTAGGAGGGACTTTCTAATATCTTACACCCCTTTGATGCTAAAGTCTATGTCCGCGCTCTAGTCATCTGCTCGCCTTTGCTTGAGGATGACACTTGAACTCTTGTAGTAATATTGCACTTGCACAAAGACAATAAATAAACTTTAGTGAAATATGTAGCACATATAACTCTTTAAATAAATAAAGCTATGTGATTTTTGATACTTCAGCTTATACGGTGTCCTGAACATGCCTTTTTCTGATATGCAACACCATAGCAATAATAAAGTGCACCTGTAACTCATAAACTGCGCAGGCAGCCAACCTGTGGACTGAACTAATACTGAACCTAGTGACATCACAATGGCAGTTCACATCACACGCCAAGGTGATGCCACCAATTTCTTGCTAACAGGACTCATCCTTTAAAAGCTGGTCTCACCCACAAAAAGGCTGCCTGCTTTGTGATACTCTTTAAAGAGTCAGTTCACCCAAAACTGACATTTTTAGGGTTTTCTTGGTGGGTAGTGACATGTTGAATCGCCCAATCATCTGTGTGGCTTTAGAGAAAAAAGCCTCCCCAGTGCAATTTTGCCACACCTTGGCAGTCCCACCATTTAAAGCGGAACTAAACCCGTTAATTTAAATGGAACTAAACCCATTGATTTAATGGTTTAAAAAAGTTACATTCAAGGCATGCTAGAAATACTAACCGTCACACTTGCTTGTGCTGTCAACCAAACTGCCAAACCATGAAATGACTGGCGTCATAACTGATCACATGTGCAGCACTATGGCACTTGAATATCAAACAGAGGCTTGGATGGCAGCTTCCTTGGCTAATAAAGATAGGAGGGTTTAGTTCCACTTTAGGCTCCGTTCACAGCTAGGCGTTTTTCTGGTCTTTTGCCTCATACACACGATCGGAAATCCTGCCAGCAAAAGACTGATGTGAGCTTTTGGTCGGAAAATGCAACCGTGTGTATGCTCCATCGGACTTTTGCTGGCAGAATTCCCGCCAGCAGAAGATTGAGAGCAGGTTCTCTATTTTTTAGAAAAAAATCGTCTGTACCATTTCCAACGCGCAAAATTCCTACGCATGCTCGGAAACAATTCGACGCATGCTCGGAAGCATTGAACTTAATTTTCTCGGCTCGTCGTAGTGTTGTACGTCACCGCATTCTTGACGGTCGAAAGTTCAGAGAACTTTTGTGTGACCGTGTGTATGCAAGCCAAGCTTGAGCGGAATTCCGCCGAAAAAAAAAATCCAAGATTTTTCAGACGGAAATTCCGCTCGTGTGTACGGGGCATAAGCCTCAGCTCTAAAAATGCCCAACAAGACAAATCCCATTCATTTCAATGGCCCCTGTTCACATCTGAGCGTTCGGTCGCCTAAAGCAAAACGCCCGAACATGAGCTTCATTTTTGGCAGATTACAGGCGTTTTACTGCTTTTACATTGGTGACCTTTTAACCTTGGAAACGCCTGTACAAAAAAACCACTGAAAAACGCCCGAAAAAACCCCAGAAAAAATACCTGTAAAATAGCAACGCCTAGATGTGAACGGAGCCTTAGGCCCCTTTCACACTTGTGCGACTTCAAAGTCGCGCGATTTTACAGTGATTTAGCCGCGATTTCGAAGAATGCCTGTGTAAGTGGCATCAAAATCGGACCAAAGTAGTGCAGGGACTACTTTGAAGTCGAAACGACTTGGAGTCGTACTAATATGAATGGCTGTCATGGGAAATCATGGGGAACGACTTGTCATGCTACTTTTCAGTCCAAAATCGTGGGACAAGTCGTATAAGTGTGAAAGGGGCCTTAACTGTTTGCCAAAACAGTTACATTCCCAACATGCCATGATTGATAACTGTCACATGTGCTTGTGTTCTCATTCAAACCGCCAAACCATCAAATGGCTGCCATCATAACTGACCACATGTGCAGCACCATGGTACTTGCAGATCAAACATAGGCCAAGATGGCAGCTTCTTTGGCTGCAAAGGACAGGAGGGTTTAGTTCTGACCTTCCTGCAGCTTCTGCAGTGGATGGGCGGAGCTGGGAACTCAAGCACAGATATGTATCCACTCCAAAAAGACAAAAGAAGCTGATGGGTGATTAAACCGACCAGCATCTCTCAAATGCTGAAATATCAGTTTAGGATGGACTGACCCTTTAAGTCATGGGTGCTCAACCTGTGGCCCTCCAGCTGCTGAAAAACTACAAGTCCCATGAGGCATTGCAAGCCACTAACAGTTACAAGCATGGTTTCCAAAGGCTGAGACATGATGGGTCTTGTAGTTCCCCAACAGCTGGAGGGCCACAGGTTGAGCAGCCATGCTTTAAGTCTTTACAGCTACCTTCAGTCGAATGCATATGAATGCCCTGATGTAATCTTTAATAAATAGACTTTGTTCTCTTTGTACCATGATGTAGATAAATAAATAAATAAATATGTGTCTATGTCTCATGCTAAAAAAAAACTAAGCACTGATTGGCCAGCTCTGGGAATCTCTTTCCATGTAACTTTTCCATGATGCAATTAAAAGGGACACGAGAAAGTGTCCACTGTCTTACGTAATCCTTAGTGCTCAGTCAACCGCTCTCATACCACCGGAGCCAACGGTGGTACGTTCCGTGCACCCCTGCAGCGCGGGATGGCTCTTCCCACTTTGGTGCGTACATGCAGTTTGCGTTATCCAATCCTCACACACCTGAAAGAGGAACAAGAAGCGGAGGACACTGAAATGACCGGGCAAGTGATGGTGGCACTCTACACCTTCATCTAACCCTAGCCGGGCTGATCTCCAGGTCATAGGTCGACGTGCATGTCCCTGTAAGACTTGTCCACGGTCCACTCCTTCTGTATCTCATTGTCATCTTTGGCATAGCGAGCCATCTCCTGCTGGAACCAGAGCTGGCGGGACTTGTTGGGGTCCACATTGATCCAGTTGTTGGCGATCCATTTGGTGCCTTCTGTCACCAGGCAGCCTCCGTGTAGAGCATACTCGTCCACATCTCCCACCCAACCTGACAAAAAAGACAAACTGTGAATAGTGTCGAAAAACTGCATTCTAACAATAAAATGGAAAGCTGTTTTAATTGGTTGATTTTGTTAAATTCACTAAATATTGAAAATGAACACTTAACTTTTTTCCCATCCAATCAGAGAACAGATAACAACAATAAGGAATGAACACCTTGTCTGCATGGGTGGAGCTTGAGGGGGTCACAGGGGTCCCAATGGCGCCCTTGCAGCCTCCCTGTCACGTTAGGTTTTACACTGTGGCGCTGGGAAAATGTGCACCCTGTGTAGGTAAATCAGTATACTCAGAGGGCCCGAGCCAGCCGGCTTCACCTACACAGGGTGACGGGGTAAGCCCTTTCCCCCAGCAGCAGACTTTTTTGCTTAGCCACCCCGCCCACCCCAATACAACCCCTCCCTCCGCGCCCTGCTTAACCGTGCATGTGCACAAAAGGTGTGAACCGACAGGCCACACCCACCCCAGCGGGGGCCCAGGCCAGGCCCTCTGAGTTTCTTCTTTTACATACAAGCCCACCACTTTCACCTGGCAGCTCAGAGTGTGGCCTGGCTGCCCCCACCTTGTGTGTTGCGGTGTATCTTGGCACGTGGTGGAAGCGGCAGGTGGTAGTGGGGAGGGGGCCCAAGGTCAGCTTTTCATGGCCCACAACCTGTAAGCTACGCCTGTATCCCTCCCCTCCACTACAACATTTTGATTGACAGAACAGCTTACATACAGCAGGACAGGGATGATTAATGGCAGCTGTATTGTCTAGTTTCAAATCAGTTGGCTATGATAAAATAGGGAGAAAGTCACCACAATAATTCATTTTTTAATTTTTTTAATTCTTTTAGAAGTGTCCCTTCCCTCCAATTAGCTCTCAGAGCTCTTATCTCTGCAGAGTGTAACTTCAGCTCTCTGCCCCTTTTTTCTGACAGCTCAGACAAGCTGTATATATTTTTGAACTTGAACTGATGTAGAGAAGAGAAGACTGCAGATAAACAGGTACAACCTATGCAGGATGATTTGTTTAATCTCTGTGTATCGCCTGAGGCCAGAAATTTCACTGGGTATACAGTATGTAAGGGTTTACATCCACTTTTAGATCAGCAAGCAGCAAATGACATTATGTGCTGCAATTGTTGGGTGTAATATAACAATGGGTTACCTTTGCCATCTGACAGATAATTGTACCAGAAGACAGCTGTTCCTTGCCGGGGTTTAATTCTCAGGTTCCCCTTGTCACAATGTTTCCTTGTATCTCTCAGATCAATGTCATTCTGGATTAAAGACTGAAACAAAATAGACACATGCAATTACAGCGGCCATTTTCAAGGCAAAAAGTACTGTATTTATTGGCGTATAACACTCACCTTTTCACCATGAAAATCGGGTGAAAATAGTTTGTGCATGTTATACGCCAATACTTCAATTTTAGCTGCCTCCGGAGGGTACAGGGAGGGGGGCGGGACGAGCGCCGTCAGATTACATATGGGAGAATCTCCTGTTTACTCAGCGGCCTCTGTAATAGGAAGTCCCATCTCCTGGGCCACCGTTGGACCACTGTTCTGTCTATCATAGGAGATTCTCACTGTATGTAATCTGTCGGCGTTCGTCCCGCCCCCCTCCCTGTCCCCTCTAGGCTGCAGATGGGCATCGATTAGGCTGCACTGATGGCAATGGTGAGGCTGCTGCATTGATGGCACTTATGAGGCTGCATTGATGGCAATGGTCAGGCTGCATTGATGGCAACTGTGAGGCTGCAGATGGGCATTGATCAGGCTGCATTGATGGCAATGGTGAGGCTGCAGATGGGCACTGACCCTTATTTTTCTTCAAAGTTCCATATTTAAATTAAATTAATTTAAGTTTTTTTCCTGAAACTTCCCTTTTAAAATGAGTGTTATACCCCTGTGCGTGTTATACGCCGATTAAATACGGCAAATCTGAAAAAAAAGATTCTGTTGTGTTGAAACTCTCCGCACTCCAACAGCATATGTATCCCGATTTATGGAAGCACGCAATCACCATGAAGTTCCCACCTTGGATCCCCAACTCTTCTGAGGTCCCCAGGACAAGGGACTTCATAGGGATTGTTTGCTTCCATTAATCAGGATCCATGTGGAGTACATAGAGCTTTTTTCTATTTGTTCATGTTTTGGAGAGCGGAGGCTCCCTGATTCACCTGCACCCAGCACAGAGACCAGAGTGAGAATAACGAGGCTGGTAATGGAGGAGATTGTTTCTAAGGGCCACCTGAACCTACAGTTAGGAACTCACTATAACAGTTGCATTTATAATAATATAAAGGAAGTGAAGGATCCAACAGGGAGAGGGAGACCCTTTTGCCATGGTTGCAGTGGTGGGCAGAGCTGGAAAACAGTAGAGCAGATATCTCACCACTAGTGTTCCTGAAATATAAGGAGGTGGTGGGTAAATCAATTCTCCAGCCCTACTTCTCCTGTGGGTCACAAGAGTGCACTTAGTTCTGCTCTCCTGTGACCCGGATTCAGCCGACAGTGGGCTAAAGTCCGCTGTCAGCTGAGGCCAAGAAGCCGGTCCAGGCTCTGCCAGGATCCCGACAATAATGTTGGGATCTGCCGAGATGCCTGGACTGACAGCTGAAAGCCTGAGCCAGCCGTTCTGCCCCCTCCACAGCCCATCTCTTCAGAGAGTACTGGAGAGGATGAGTACAGAGCGGTGACTGACAGTGGACTCGATAACTGAGCAATCATCCGTCTTTGATCGCTCAGTTCTCGAGCGGAGCCGGCGGATCGATGCTGCATCTACAGTATATAGGCAAGTATAAATGTTTTTTTTTTTTAAACCCGCACTTCTCTTTAAAGCATCTGTTTCGGGTGGACTGATCCCTTATTAAAAATAAAGAACAAAAACAAAGTCCGGTATAGTGAAGCCGATATAGTTACAAAATTTGGAACAGCAAATCAAACCAGAACTTCAACACCTAAACTTTCCTCCAGGATCCCACGAAGGCTGTTAATGTGAGCAGATATGTAGGTATTTAGGCAGGAGATCAATGCTGAAGAGGAGAATCAGCCCTTTTGAACTCTATACCGCGTACACACGATCGGAATTTCCGAAAACAAATGAATGATGGGACCTTGTTGGAAATTCCGACCGTGTGTAGGCTACATCGGACATTTTTTGTCAGAATTTCTGACAACAGAAATTTGAGAGCTGGTTCTCAAATTTTCCGACAACAAAATCCGTTGTCGGAAATTCCGATCGTGTGTACACAATTCCGACGCACAAAATTCAACGCATGCTCGGAATCAAGCAGAAGAGCCGCACTGGCTATTGAACTTAATTTTTCTCGGCTCATCGTACGTGTTGTACGTTACCGCGTTCTTGACGTTCGGAATTTCCCGACAACATTTGTGTGACCGTGTGTATGCAAGACAAGTTTGAGCCAACATCCGTCAGAAATAAATCCAGGATTTTGTTTTCGGAATGTCCGATCGTGTGTATGCGGCATTATGCCTCATACACACGATCGGATAGTTGGTCAACAAAATCGTGGAATTTTGTCCGAAGGTTGTTGGCTCAAACTTTCTTGCATACACACGGTCACACAAATGTTGGCCAACAATCACGAACGTAGTGACGTACTACGTGTTTTTTTCAGCCCTTTAGCGCCACCTTTTGGGCTCCTTCTGCTAATTTCGTGTTAGTAGAAGTTTGGTGAGTGTTGATTTGCACTTTTCTTTTCTTCATTTAGAGCTTTTCAGTTAGTTTCTAAATGGCCGTTGGTCAACCAGCCATGTTGCGGAATCGGAGGAGATAACGTGTTATTATTGGCCTTGGAGTTATTGCTTTGACATAATTTTTTTGGTTGAATAATGATTTGATTTGGTATATTTTCTATATTTTTGGATGCATAGAATGCACTTTTTGGTTAAGTTAAGGTAGGTAGCATGTTTAATTTTTTTTTTAATGCTCAATAAAAAATTGTGTAGAATAATACTTGTCTTTGTGTTTTACTTCAAATGACAGTTTGGGAGTCGGCAGTTACATTTTAAAAAATACAATGTAAAATTGACAAGAGACACCAACATAGTTGTATCTTTGATAAACTACAGGATAATGGTGTGTGGTAACTTGCCCAAATAAAAAAATAAAAAAAAAAAAAAACCCATAAAAAAAAAGAAAAAGCATAATAATATTATTCTTGTTATCACTAGGAAAAAAAAAAAAAAGCCTTTGAAAATTAGTTTGCAATAACTCCATCAGTATCACCAGCAAAGCAGCTTCATTATTATCCCATTAATTGCCAGCACTGACTGGGATGGCTAATGGTCACCGATTTGTGGGCAGTGTGGGCTCTGATCACTGGCTATTGGTGGGCAATCCATTTTTTACACTTTCTTTATATATTGTAATCAGGGCACTGACGATCACAAATGCCAATTCTCCATTACGAACGCTAGTTTACAAGACCGACCAGGGCGGCACAGTGGTGTAGTGGTTAGCACTCTCACCTAGCAGTAAGGCCCCTTTCACACTGGGGAGGTGAGCCGCGGTGACGGTAAAGCAGCGCTATATTTAGCGCTGCTTTACCGTCGTTTTCACTGCGGTTTTTGGCCGTTCGCGGTGCGCTTTTACCCCCCGCGAGCGCCGAAAAAGGGTTAAACACCCCCCGCAGAGCGGCGCTTTGCGGCGGTATTGCCGCGGTTTTACCGCGGTCTCCCATTGTAATCAATGGGAAACCGCGGTCTCCCATTGTAATCAATGGGAAGGAGCGGTATAGGAGCGGTGAACACACCGCTCCTTACCGCTCCAAAGATGCTGCTAGCAGGACTTTTTTGTCATCCTGCTAGCGCACCGCTCCAGTGTGAAAGCCCGCCGGCTTTCACACTGGAGTTAAAGGGGCAGGATTTTTTCATGCGGTGAACAGGCGCTATTTTTAGCGCTGCACCGCATGAAAAACGCCCCGGTGTGAAAGGGGCCTTAAAGGGTGGCACAGTGGTGTAGTGGTTAGCACTTTCACCTAGCAGTAAGAAGGGTCGCTGGTTCAAATCCCAACCACGACACTACCTGCCTGGAGTTTGCATGTTCTCCCTGTGCCTGCGTGGGTTTCCTCCGGGTACTCCGGTTTCCTCCCACAATCCAAAGACATGCAGGTAGGTTAATTGGCTTCTGTCCAAAAAAAAAAATAATTGGCCCTAGTATATGAATGGGGACCTTGGATTGTGGGCTCCTTGAGGGTAGGGAATGATGTGAGTGTGCAATGTACAGGGATAGGGACAATTGTAGATACTCAGGTTGAACTGGATGGACTGATGTCTTTATTCAACCTTACTAACTATAACTATGAAACTATGAGACCACTTCCGAGCATGTGTGTTTGTACTTTGGACTTTTGTACACACGCTCGGAAAATGCGACAACACACATTTGTCCTTGGAAAATTTGAGAACCTGCTAGCAAACATTTGTTGGCGGAAAATCCGACAATTGTCCAATGGAGCGTACACACAGTCAGATTTACCGACAATTGAATCATTGAACATTTCCCGACGGAAAGTCAGATCGTGTGTATGGGGGCTTGTAATTAATCCCAATTACACAGCAGCAAAAGCAGGACCCCCATTCAAAAAGGTTCACACACAACAATGGAAACCTGGCAGAGGTTGTAACTCTCTCCCACTTTTATGGGAGGGTGAAGAGGCTTTGGCAGGAGTTCCACTTTATAAATCAAAATTTACATGGAACAATGATTTCAGGAACCAAAAGATATCTTCTCCTTCTTCCAAATACTTAAATGACAATTTGTCTCATCAGATTGTAAACACACAGCAGGATGACACTAGCGGTCTTCCTTCTTATCCTTTTTTTGAAGCAAAATAAAATAAAAAAAACTCCAGAAAAATTAAAGGATTTTAAAAAGTGTTTTTGTTTTTTTTTTGTAATTCTAGGTTTTTTTTTTCTGTATAATTGTACAACAGTTCAAAATGACAGTTTGCATAATAATCTAATTCTATTAACAGCCATTCAAAAAATTGAACTACTTTTTTTCCAACACTTGCCATCCGGAAACAAAATGAAGAAAAAAAATTTTTTTTGATCGACCCTTTCATTGCCCGGGTGTTTCCAGCAGCAGGCTAGCAGGAGGCAAAGAAAGGGTTAACTTTAATGGGAGGGGGGGGGGGAGCAAAAAAAAAAAAGGGGGGGGCAGGGCGGGAAAGAATAGAGGTAAGAAGAGAACACCTGTCAAAAGGATGTGGTTTTTGTTGGTTATTCTGGCAGTAGTCTGAGTTTGGGAGTCAAAAGAAAAAAAAAAGGGTTTGGGGGGGGGGGGGGGGGGGAATAAAAATAACAAGACTAGGTTTGGTAGCGAGCAGGGCAAGGAGGTGGATTTTCTTCACATTCCTTAAAAGCTACTTGTGTTTCGTTGCAGCATCAATTTCCCGTCACTCCACCACATGCTCAAGCTTTTCTAGGACAAAAAAAAAAAAAACAGGCTTCTGATGCTTATGTGTCATGAAAGTCCTTTAGCAAAGTTCTTCTGCGCTGCTCAGCTATATGCATCTGGTTCTCCAGGTCCTGGGGGGGAGGGGGAGAAAGGAGAGAGAGAGAGAGAGAGAGAGAGGGATGGTTCATTATTAACCACTTGCTTACTGGGCACTTAAACCCCCTCCTATCCAGACCAAATTTTCAGCTTTCAGCGCTGTCGCACTTTGAATGACAACTGCGCGGTCATACAACACCTTTCCCCCCAAATAGAGCTTTCTTTTGGTGGTATTTGATCACCTCTGCGATTTTAATTTTTTGTTAAAAATTTTGTTATAAAAATATAAAATGGGGAATTTTTGTCCGTCATTGATGTACGCCGATGGGGCGTCAGTGACGGGCCACCGATGGGGCGTCAGTGACGGGCCACCGATGGGGCGTCAGTGACGGGCCACCGATGGGGCGTCAGTGACGGGCCACCGATGGGGCGTCAGTGACGGGCCACCGATGGGCATTGCAAGGCGGCACTTGTGGGCATTGCAAGGCGGCACCGATGTCCCTTTTCTCCTCCGCTGTCAGTGTGAGGAGGAAAAAAAAAAAAAAAACGATCACGAGCTTTTGTTTTTATCATGTGATCAGCTGTCATTGGCTGACAGCTGATCACATGGTAAGGGGCCGGGACCCGCCCCTTACTCGGATCGTTGATCACCCGAGTCTCAGTGACTCGGTGATCACAGCACGCCCTGTACAGGGGAGGTCGTCATATGACGTCCTCCCTGGAATTGAGATCCGCGCTGTGGCCGTCGTTCGGCCATAGCGCGGATCGCAAGTGGTTAAACCACTGCAAATACACTATATTACCAAAAGTATTAAGACGCCTGTCTTTACACACACATGAACTATAATGGCATTCCAGTCTTAGTCCATAGGCATCAATACTGAGTTGGCCCACCCTTTGCAGCTATAACAGCTTCAACTCTTCTAGGAAGGCCGTCCACAAGGTTTAGGAGTGTGTCTATGGGAATGTTTGACCATTCTTCCAGAAGCACATTTGTGAGGTCAGGCACTGATGTTGGACGAGAAAGCCTGGCTCGCAGTCTGCGCTCTAATTCATCCCAAAGTGTTCTATCGGGTTGAGGTCAGGACTCTGTGCAGGCCCAGTCAAGTTCCTCCGCCCCAAACTCGCTCATCCATGTCTTTATGGACCTTGCTTTGTGTACTGGTGCAAGTCATTTGGTGGAGGGGGGATTATGGTGTGGGGGTTGTTTTTCAGGGGTTGGGCTTGGCCCCTTAGTTCCAGTGAAGGGAACTCTTTTTTATTTATTTTTTTACACTACATTAGCACTGAAAAAAAATGCAGCTTGGTATACAAACTTTGTGTCAGCATAAAACCAGGTCTTCAAACACAAAAGGCTTGAATCCAACGATGCCACTTACTGATTTAATCTTGCACTGATTATTGAACACCACAATAGGATAAAGCCATTGAGTGCAGATACCATTCAGTGCGGGTGAAGGGAACTCTTAAGGCGTCAGCATACCAAGACATTTTGGACAATTTCATGCTCCTGACTTTGTGGGAACAGTTTGGGGACGGCCCCTTCCTGTTCCAACATGACTGCGCACCAGTGCACAAAGCAAGATCCATAAAGACATGGATGAGCGAGTTTGTGGTGGAGGAACTTGACTGGCCTGCACAGAGTCCTGACCTCAACCCGATAGAATACCTTTGGGATGAATTAGAGCAGAGACTGCAAGCCAGGCCTTCTCGTCTCGTTCTCGTCCAAAATCAGTGCATGAATTCACAAATGTGCTTCAAGATTCATAAACAAGATATGACCCGCATCACATATCTTCATTACCTAAAGTCATTCTAAAGGCCGAAGACAGGAAATGCCTGCATTCCAAGAGGTGCGAGGTCACAGCAAATTCGCTGCGGATTCCACATTGCATCACAATCCGTTCATGCAAACCAATTGCAGAGTGTATGTTAACGACACCCCGAAAAACCGGTTTGCAGAATCGGTTCGCATGGGTGTTCATACCCATGCGATCCGATTTATGTCTGGACAAAAATGGGTCATGCACAAATTTGGTGCGATTTGAGCCATACAAATCCATGGCTCAAATCAGATTTGCTGCGACTCACATTACATTACTGCATCACACTGGTGTGAATCCAGGCTAAAAAGGACCTTATGCCTGAAGCTGGCATCAGATGAGGCAGAAAAGCCAAACTGGTAAAACTTAAGAGAAAAAGTTGCTAAAAGAAAATAAAACAGTTTAAAGAGGAAGTAAAGCCTAACTAAAAATAAAAAAAATAGACCCTGCAAGGCAAAGGCTTAATGAGCTAGTATGCATAGCATACTAGCTCATTATAAATAACTTACCCGAGATGGAAGCCCCCGAAGCGACCTTCGTTGTCGTCGTCCGACGCCGCCATGATACACGGAGTGACTTCCGTGTATCGCGGCTACGGCGCTGTGACTGGCCGGAGCCGTGATGAAGTCACCCTCGCGCATGGGAGCCGCCACTAACGCCATGATTGGCTCAGTGCGCCTGCCATTTGCAAATTTTTCTTGGACCTACAGGCAAGGCTTACCTGTAGGTCAAAGTGGTCTGTAAGGGTTTACAACCACTTTAAAGTCTTACATCAGGGAAGCTGAAGAAAAGACGTCCACTCACTTAGAACAGTATAAAAGCCACAGCTGGTAGGAGGGATTGTCCTGAGCAGGCCTACATTTTTTTTTTCTTTGCTTGCCAGTGTCCACGCCTCCTGTGGGCAGCAGTATAACCAAAAGGTTTCAGAAAACCTGTGTCCCTCAATGAGAGAGAGAACGAGAACGAGAGAGATGACCTCACACTCTCCGCCTCACCCAATCACAGAACGCTTTGCTTGCATTCAGAAAATGTAAAGCATTCTCTGAACAGCAGCCGTGCCGAGCTGCTGACCTCCTGTTGTCACAATGCAGCAGGGCAGCTGTTTGGCATGACACCTGGAAGCAAGTGGAGGTCACTGGCGTAATGGTGTCTACGTAATTTCCAGCTTCCAGGGGAATCTGCCAGGTATGATATAAAATAGTTACACTGGTCCTTCTTGGGACGAATGTAACCATGTATAAAAAACCCATTCCTGGAATTCTCCTATAAGGCCTCTTTTTACACGGAGCATGTCCGTTTGGACGGACTCCGCTTGCTCAGTGAGGATCGATCCGTTTGATCTCCGCTGAGCAAGTGGATGACAGGTCCGTCACCGCTCACTGTGCAGACGGACCTCTCAGAGCCCCGCTCTCCTCTATGGGGAGATCCGATCCACCAGACGGATGGAAAATAGGACCTCCGTCCGTCTGAATTTGGCGGACAGGATGGCATAACGGCGGATGTCAGCGGACATGTCACCGCTCTTATCCATCGCTCCATAGAGGTGAAGGGAACGTCTGATCAGGTCCGCCTAAAAAAAAAAAAACAGACAGGCCGACCCGATTAAACAGCATGTGTGAAAGGGGCTTAAGATTTTACCATTTCCTGGCACATTTTCTAACTATAAAGCCCTCTTCAGTGTGCCAGGGGAGCCCTACAGCTTACAGTGTCATGGAGAACTCGCCTCTTCATGACACTGTACTGTACTGAAGCACTCAGGAGAGGTTTATCTCTGCGGGACGGTAGGGATATACCTTATTTATGATCCTAGTGTGAGCATTTCTGAAGAGCTCCGATAGCACTGAAAGGAGGGTTTTCAAGTTTAGGTACATACCTGTAGAACCAGCAAATGATGCCTTTGTATATCTGCAGGGAACATAGCCTAGATGCCAAGGGAAGCGTCGCACTCTCATCCAGCTGACCTAGTGTAGACTTGAAAATGGCCACAGCCCATAAGTTTCCACCAAAACCACGCCCTTGACATGTTTCACTCCGCCCACCGGAGCTTAATGACTATGATTGAGCGCCGATGGGTGGAGCGAAACATGTCAAGGGCCGTGGCTTTGGTGGAAACTTATGAGCTAAAGCCATTTTCAAGCATACACTAGGTCGGCTGGAAAGGAGTGCGGCGGTTCTTTGATTTTGTGCATGTTTTGCTTTAGATGAGCGCCTTCGGCGGCCTGCACCTTTCTTCTTGGTGGAAGTTCGGCTTCCCTAGCTTGAGCGCCATTCATGATCTAGCAGATGGGTGCACAAACAGTTACCCTCCAGCTGTTGCGGAACTACAATTCCCATGAGGCATTGCAAGAATGATAGTTGCAAGCATGACTCCCAAGGGCAGGGGCATGATAGGACTTGAAGGTCTGTAACAGGCCACAGGTTGAGCACCCATGGATTAGCACTAAGGTCTTAGATGCTAAGGGCTTGAATTTTTCACTCTGATACAAGGAGTAGCACCAGGCAATACCATTCCTTTTTGATGGTAAGCTGAGAATTCCTTTTGATAACCGGTTTGTAACATACAAGAGACACTCCCAAACACAACCACTGCAAGCTTCTTCTTGCCACACACCCACCACACTATGCGAGAGGCTGTCTGGATTCTAGCTGCTGTGGATACAGAACATTCCGATCGGGGGGCCAATCACATGTATGCATTGCTGCAACGCATGTGTTAACACGCACTTCTGCAAGGCACCTCCCCTCTGTGCAATGCATTGCAAGTCATTGTGACTGTCACTCCCGTCTCCCAGCACATTGTACAGTAGAGTACAACCCTCACTCTGGTGCTTCTACCAACTCACCGCTTCCATTGGCGAGTAGGGAAACGGATCCGCCGGCCCCGGATGGTGACCATAGAGTCTCTATGATCGTTTGGAGGCCGGGCGCGATGTTATGACGTCATGCCTGGCCTCTGAATTCATACAAATAGTGCCGCCTCGGCTGGGAAGCCGAGATACATTTTTTTTTTTTTATTACAGGCTTCCCAGCCTAGAGGTGAGATGTGGGGTCTTGGTGACCACATATCTCACTGTAAAGAGGACCTAACATGCCATATTCCTATTACAAGGGATGTTTACATTCCTTGTAATAGGAATAAGGCCCCTTTCACACTGGGGTGGGAGCCGCGGTGACGGTAAAGCAGCGCTATATTTAGCGCTCCTTTACCGTCGTTTTAGCCGTGGTATTTGGCCGCTCGCGGTGCAGTTTTACCCCCACGAGCGGCCGAAAAAGGGTTAAAGACCCCCCGCAGAGCGCCGCCGTTGCCGGGCTTTGCGGCAGGAATTGCCACGATATTACCGCGGTGTCCCATTGAAAATCAATGGGAAGGAGCGGTATAGGAGCGGTGAATACACCGCTCCTATACCGCTCCAAAGATGCTGCTAGCAGGACTTTTTTGACCGTCCTGCTAGTGCACCACTCCAGTGTGAAAGCCCGCCGGCTTTCACACTGGAGTGAATGGGGCCGGATATTTTCAGGCGGTATACAGGTGCTATTTTTAGCGCTGTACCGCCTGAAAAACGCCCCAGTGTGAAAGGGGCCTAAAAGTGATCAAAAAAAAAAAAGGGGGGGGGGGGGGACAGGGGCGCTTTTTTTTTTTTTTAAAGCGACCCTGTCCCTGTGTGCTTGCACACAGAAGCGACGCATTAGCAAGTCCCGCCTACATATGAAAAAGGCGTTGAAACCACATGTGAGTTATGGCCGCGAGAGCAATAATTCTAGCCCTAGACCTCCTCGTTAACTCAAAACATGCAACCAGTAAAAAAAATGTATTTAATGCGTCGCCTATGGGGATTTTTTAAGTACCGAAGTGTGGCGCAGACAGTCCTCCCTAAGTTACCAGCCTTATAAAAGGGGATTCTAAATGCTTGTTACTAATCAATAAGGCCATGAAGGCGTAAAATAAAAGCTGTACTACTACACAGAGAAAAAGCTACAACTTAGTACTTACCCCTCTATCATAACTATCTGCTCTCTCCACTTTCCATGAAAGGTTTTCGATCTCCGCCTCTAGCTGTGCCTGCTGATACTCAAACTACAAAAGAAAATTACACAGTATTAGGTAGACAGCGCTGATTGTATTATGAAATGTGAATTGTGTCTGCAACAGAGGAAACGTGCCAAGACACAGCAAGGACGATCAGAAGCGATGTATTACTGTCTGCAGTGACAAGAAATATAAATAAAAAGGTGTGAATAAACTAAGAAAACCATTACAGTAACATCTGCAGCCTATCAGTTCATATGACATTTGCTACATCACTGAGAATGCTGCCTATTCAATCCCAAGAGATCACCGACATCACTATGAGAGTGCAGCCTATCTAATCACTGGAGATCACCGACATCACTAATGATGTAATCCATCAAGAAATGAGTGACAATGAGAGAATGCAGCCAATCTGTTCAGTATAATCACTGAGAATGCCGCCTATCCATTCACCAGAAACATCACAGAGAATGCAGCCTATCCACTCACTAAAGATCACTGAGAATGAAGCCTATCCATTCAGAGACACTGGTGACATCACAGAAGGAAGCCTATCAATTCACTGGAGAATAATGACATCTCTAGGATGATGAAGCCTATCTATAATATCCTAGAGATCAGAGACATCTCTGGGATGAGAAGCCTATCCATATCCTAGAGATCAGAGACATCTTTGGGGTGACGCCGCCTATCCATATCCTAGAGATCAGAGACATCTTTGGGGTGACGCCGCCTATCCATATCTTAGAGATCAGAGACATCTCTGGGATGATGCAGCCTATCCATATCCTAGAGATCAGACACATCTCTGGGATGATGCAGCCTATCCATATCCTAGAGATCAGACACATCTCTGGGATGATGAAGTCTATCCACATCCTAGAGATCAGAGACATCTCTGGGATGATGCAGCCTATCCATATCCTAGAGATCAGACACATCTCTGGGATGATGAAGTCTATCCACATCCTAGAGATCAGAGACATCTCTGGGATGACACAGCCTATCCATTCCCTAGAGATCAGAGACATCTCTGGGATGATGCAACCTATACATATCCTAGAGATCAGAGACATCTCTGGGATGATGCAGCCTATCCATATCCTAGAGATCAGAGACATCTCTGGGATGATGCAGCCTATCCATAGCCTAGAGATCAGAGACATCTCTGGGATGATGCAGCCTATCCATTCCCTAGAGATCAGAGACATCTCTGGGATGATGCAGCCTATCCACACCCTAGACATCGGAGACATCTCTGGGATGGCGCAGCCTATCCATAGCCTAGAGTTCAGTGACATTACAGTCAATTATACTAAAAACGTACACAATTGCTGCTTTCGTTCTACGATATGACAGATCCTTATACTTACAAGCTTCTTTCTGGGGCCTGACTCCATGTAGTAAGCATAGGGATATGTGTATTGCAGAGTGTATCGGCACTGGGAAGGAAAAAAAGAAAATATCAGTTGCAAGTCATTCTACTGATCTTCAATATTAAGCTATTCCACACAATACTGGTCTTTACTTTTAGGCAGAGAATGGAGAGATAGAGATGAACTTCAAGCAAGTAGTCTAATAAAGGTATGAAATGTATAAATACAAAATGCTTTACTCTGCAAAACATTTCAGCCATTCTTTGGATCCAAGCACTAGTTGTCACATCATCACCAGGGGGTCAGTGAACCCATTTTTCTCTATTGTAGTAAAGCAGCCTGGCCTGCTCAAGAACACACCTCCCACCTGCTGATATAACAATGATGGTGTATTGATATGGAAGCAACACACCTATGAAGTCATTCCGGTACTCTCTTAAGTTTACAGTGGCTGTACACCCGCGGCTTTCCGAGCACCTGAACAGCGACAGCATCTCATATGATGCATTCACCTATTGCCCAATACCCCCCCCCCCCCCCCCCCCCCCCCCCCCCCCCAGCTCAGTTGATTTCAGAAGAAATGCCTGTGTAGTGTTGAGGTCTAGGAACCTCAAGTTGCCTCAAAGTCAGACCAAAGTAGTGCAGGGACTACTTTGAAGTAGCACAGATATGAATGGTACTCATTGAAAATCATGGAATACCACTTGTCATGTAACTATGCAGTCCCCAAGCCACAGGAAAAGTCGCACAAGCGTGAAAGGGGCCTCAGCAGGAATTGGCCTAAATTTAAATACACCTTAGGCCAGTCTAAGCTGTTCACTACAAAATGGCATGAGAAGCAGGGTGGACTGGATAGAGGCTGAAACAATCAAGGCTCTTCATCCGCCTCTACAACCTAAATTACACTCGCCGATATCACTCAATGCGTTCAGCAATGAAAATTTGGATTGATGCGATAAAATACATATAAATCACAGAAGTTACTTGCACTAATTTTGCAAATAAAGAGCACTGAATCAGCACATCTGCAATATATCTTATTACCAAGAGAGGTCAGTGTTACACCGTCATATATAGAAACTATTATATTGGCCATAGATAATAAAAATAAACAAAAAAAAACACAAAACAAGATTATATAAAAAGAGAGAGCGAGAGAGAGGGCGGGGCAGGAGAAGAGAGAGAGAAGAGGGGGCAGAGGGGGGGGCAGAGGGGGAGGGGGCAGAGAGGGAAGAGGGGGCAGAGAGGGAGGGGGCAGAGGGGGCAGAGAGGGAAGAGGGGGCAGAGAGGGAAGAGGGGGCAGAGGGGGCAGAGAGGGAAGAGGGGGCAGAGAGGGAAGAGGGGGCAGAGGGCAGAGAGAGAGGGGGGGAAGAGAGAAAAGGAAGAGAAGAGGGAAAAGAAAGAGAAGAGAGAGAGGGAAGAGAGAGAGGGAAGAGAGAGAGGGAAGAGAAGAGGGAAGAGAAGAGGGAAGAGAAGAGGGAAGAGAAGAGGGAAGAGAAGAGGGAAGAGAAGAGGGAAGAGAGAAAAAAGAAGAAAAAGAAGAAAAAGAAGAGAGGCAGGAGAGGGAAGAGAAGAGGGAAGAGAAGAGGGAAGAGAAGAGGGAAAGAGAAAAAAAGAAGAAAAAGAAGAGAGGCAGGAGAGGGAAGAGAAGAAAGAGAAGAAAGGGAAGAGAGGGAAGAGAAGAAAGGGAAGAAAGAGAAGAAAGAGAAGAGAGGGAAGAGAGGGAAGAGAGGGAAGAGAAGAAAGGGAAGAAAGAGAAGAGAGGGAAGAGAGGGAAGAGAGGGAAGAGAGGGAAGAGAGGGAAGAGAGGGAAGAGAGGGAAGAGAGGGAAGAGAGGGAAGAGAAGAAAGAAGAAAGAGAAGAAAGAGAAGAGAGGGAAGAGAAGAAAGAGAAGAAGAGAAGAGAGGGAAGAGAGAAAGGAAAGAGAAGAGAGGGAAGAGAAGAGAGGGAAGAGAGGAGAGGAAAGAGATGAAAGAGAAGAGAAGAGAAGAGAAGAGAAGAGAAGAGAAGAGAAGAGAAGAGAAGAGAAGAGAAAAGAGAAGAGAAGAGAAGAGAGACAGACAGACAGACAGACAGACAGACAGACAGACAGACAGACAGACAGACAGACAGACAGACAGACAGACAGACAGACAGACACACACACACACTGCAGAACCCGACCGAGATGCAGCATGTAAACAGCCATACCTCAAGCGTGTGACATGGTGTGACCGTGGGTCTGGATGGAACAGTGGCTAGGTCCGGATTTGGACCGCAGTTAGCCATTGAGTGATGCCGCTATACAATATGGAGGTCAAACCTAAAAAACTTTCCATTTGTATTGCACTACATAGTTGAAGGTAAATCTAAAGTAAATTGAATAAGAACATTTATATATAATGTATGGCCAGCTTTAGGCCATAACAGAAACAGAAGCCACAATGCATTTCTGTTACCTCAACCGGTATTTGCTGGCATATTTTGTAATGGGATAAAACTTGTGGAAATGTGAATGCATTGCAAATGTTTGCCTTGTTTTGCCTTAACTTACACTTTAAAGTACAATCTAGGAATTCTGTTAGATTTAACAGAAAGTCCCATAAGCAGCTCAGTAGGATTTTGAGAAGGAGAGGGAAATGTCAGATGAAAAGGGCTGGTTCTATTTCGCAACTTACCTTTGCCAGCAGCTTGGCAGCATTCTGCAAGTACTGCCAGTCAATCCAGGTGCCGAGATTGTTCATGACCCGCTCCTGGATCTTTTCTTGGATTTGCTGGTAGGTCTGGGCTTCCAGCTGCAGACTTTTATTGTGATTCTCCCACTGACAAAAACAAAAATTATAATTTTTTTTAAATTTATTGTAGGTACTTCTATAGTGCTGTCAATTTACGCAGGCCTTTAGATATATATTGTACATTCACATCAGTCTCTGCCCTCGTGGAGCTTACAAGCTACAGTCCCTAACATTCACACACACACGGGCCAATTTAGACAGGAGTCAATTAACAACCTATTAGCATTTCGAGTGTGGGAGGAAACCCACGCAGGCACAGGGAGAACATGCAAACTCCAGGCAGGTAGTGCAATGGTTGGGATTTGAACCAACGACCCTAGTGCTGTAAGGCAGAAGTGCTAACCACTTAGCCACCACTTAGAATGCAAAGCATGTAACGTACACAAAATGAGTGAGGTCCTGTCATGTGCTGCCACAAGAACAGACAGGAGACTTGCCTGTCACAAGATCAGCACAACCCCAATCTGAAATACTCTACTGGGGGTCCCTTGACCATGTTTACAGCTAACAGCTACTCGCTTACCTTCATTCCCCTTCCTCAACCAGAACATTGTCTTTCACAGACTTATTTCTCAAAATTGATGCAACACCTATAGGAAAGCAGGTCAATCTCAAGTCAATTAACTATACAAAAGGACTTGTTCAATATCTAAAAAGGGAAGTTTAACCATTTGCCTACTGGGCACTTTCACCCCCTTCCTGCCCAGGCCAATTTTCAGCTTTCAGCACTGTCACACTTTAAATGCGGTCATACAACACTGTACCCATATGAAATTTTTATCTTTTTCTTTCCACAAAAATAAAGCTTTCTTTTGGTGGCAATTAATCACCACTGGATTTTATATTTTTTGCTAAACAAACGAAAAAAGACCAAAAAAAAAAAAAAAAAAAAAAGTTAAAATTTTCTCCTTCACTGATGTTCGCTGATGACGCGCCACTGGTGGGCACTGATAGGCGACACCGATGGGCACTGATTGAAAGCACTGCCGATGTCCCTTTAACACAAGCCAGTTATCAGCTCTCTTCTTCTCCCCTCATGCAAAGAAAAGCCGATTACTGGCTCGTGTTTACTTCCGTGATCAACTCTCACGGCTGATCACGTGGTAAAGTCAGAAGTACTTGGTGATCACAGAGCACAGCAAGTGGGTAGCGCAATCACGGATGGACGTCAATAGACGAGTGTGCACCTCGGCAAAGTAAGCCCACCCTGTAGCCGTCATACGGCTATAGCTTGGACGGGAAGGGGTTAAAATGTGTGCAGGGATTAGGATGTACAACTGCTAGTGCAAGCCAAAGCCAAAAAATAAAAAAAGAAGTACAATCCTTTTCCTTCTCATCCTTTGAGGGGCACAAGAAATCTAACCTTCAGGATGTCCAAAAGCAGTCCAACTGAGAGGGGGGAAAACATGGGGCCTGCCTGCAGCTCAAAGATCCACCTGAAAGCCATTATACCGGAAGCTGGAAACAGATGAGGCAGAAAACGCCCAACTGGTAGAACTTGGAGATCGTGTTAACAGAATACAAGGTGGCAGCCTTGCAAATGTAGGACACAGTTGTCCAATGTTGAAAAGCTCAAAGCATTCACAGATCTTGTAAAGTGTGCTCTGCTTGGAAAGGGTGGAACCAGATCCTTTAGACCAGGGATGTCCAACTCAATTTCTTTGTGGGTCGCATCAGCATTATGGTTGCCCTCAAAAGGCCGGTTTTATCCGATAAGACAAGATGTCCTAAGCCCCCCCCCCCCCCCCCCCACACTTACAGATGTCTAGATTCCCTCACCCTCCCTTTCATTACAGTCCATTCCCCTTACCTTTTGCTGCTGCCCGTAAGAAGCTGGGTAAGGAGCTTGGAAGTAGAAAGTGGAGGGTCTGGAGGATGACCAGAGGAGGGCTGGAGTCAGCTGCATGCCGAGACCAGGGGAAGCAGAGGGAGTGCCTGGGCAGCACAGAGAGGCGCAGGATCTGTAGAAGGCGTTCTGTTCTCCTCTCTGCTGCCAACTACTGAGGCAAGGATGGGGGTGCCCCAGCTGCAGAAGAGCCACATGAAACGGCCTGGTGGGCCAGATTTGACCCACAGCCCTTGTGTTTGACACATGTGCTTTAGATCATACACTTGGATGATGGTCTGCCTGAGCCACCTAGAGGTCATGAAAAGCGAAGCTGGATGCTCCCCCACAAGGTACATCTAGGATGACAAAAAGGGAATCACTGAGAAAGGCAGGGGCTGAAAAACTGACAGCCTGAACCAAATCCAGACAATAGAGAATGTATTTTGGTGAGTGATGGGGAATGGACTTAGGGAGCTACATGGGACAGTGCTGACAGCCAAACACTAGCCCAGTCCCAACCGCAGGAAGGAGAGGATTCGTCCCACAGAAAAACTCCTGGAGTGGAAGCCCTGAAACACACCAAGTTCAGTATGAATTTTAGGTCTCATTGCAAGAAGTAAAATTCTTAGCTTCTAGCAAGCTCCTGTCCTCTGACAACCAAGTCCCCCATGCCAACTGGGTGCCCAGGACTCCTGCCCAGGCTGACAGGCTGCCACCAGTCGCAAGGATCATTCCAAAAAAGAAGGGTAGAAAGAATTTTCAAAAATTAAGAGCCGGATTCCTGAGCCACCAGGAAAGGACAACCTGGTCTTTGGTGACAGATTAATCAGTACAGAGACTGGGTCGATTTGTCCCATTATCACAGAATGCTGCGTTGTAGAGGTCTTGAGTAAACTTGGAAAAATGGAAACTCTCAGGCAAAAGCAGAGAAAGTCAGAAATCTGTGCATGGAAAGTCTGAAGTTTCTTCTGTGTGGGGACACAGGAAGGTTGGCGGTAAGAAATTGAGGTAGGTGGAAGAGGAACAGGGAGTGAAACTCCAATTTGAAATCCTGGGATACAACCTCCTGCAATCAAGTGTCAGAGATGCAAGCTGTCCAAACGTCCATAAAGGTTCGTAAACGTCCTCCAGCATGTATGAAGAGAACGTGTTCCTCAAAAGCCATGCAAATTGAAGGTCATGTGGTTCAAAAGCTTCTTGCACAAAGGTTCCACAGTCTAGCCAATTGTCACAACTCAATTTAAATGCCATAGCCATCTTCTCAATGCATGCAATATGTAAGGGGTCAGTCGCAGTAGTAGTTATATCTCTTGGAAGAGATTTTGACCAATCAGGCATGGTTAGGACCATCAGTGAGATTAGGGCTCTAGAAAGAGCTTTTAACCACTTATACATTTTGGAGAAAACAGTGTCACCCTCCTGGCTGTGTATGTATCACAGAAGTGGTTGAACAGAATTATAAATCATTTGGCAAATAAGGAAGTTTAAATGTGTATTCAGTCGCTTGAAGTTCTGCTTTAGGTACTTGCAATTTTTATTTAACATCACAAAAGTGGGCTCAGGCCTGCTCTTACCCTCTCGAAGTAGAAAAGATATTTCTTGAGGGCTTCTCTAGCCTGGGCCTGCTGACTCTGGTTTACAATATCGGGATTCTCTTTGTACCGGCTGCATTCATAATACTCGCTGCCGTGTGTTTTCCAGTCGCCAAGGCACATCCAGCAAAAGTCTGAAAACACAAAGCAAAGTTACACTTAAATTCTCAACAAAACATTGATGGGAAAAAAAAAAAAAAAAAACATGCAACATTTAAGGCTCATTTACACTCGCTTCGACTTTAAACACACATTGAAGTGCCTACCGCTTCAACTTGCTTTTCAGATGTGTTTTGATTCTATGATGCTTCAGTGATATTTTTTTGAAGCTTTAATGAAGCTTGGCAAAATGCCCAGTGTGTTGATTTTCTATTTGTTTTAAAAGGAGCCCAGTAGAACCCCAGCTCATTGGTAGCCCTGATCAGAAAGTCCTCCGCTTATTAGTACACTCGTTCTGCCGATAGCCCCACTCGGTAGTAACGCCCCAGCCCTGCCAATGCCCGACTCAGTACTAACCCCCAGCCCTGCCAATGCCCGACTCAGTACTAACCCCCAGCCCTGCCAATGCCCGACTCAGTACTAACCCCCAACCCTGCCAATGCCCGACTCAGTACTAACCCCCAACCCTGCCAATGCCCGACTCAGTACTAACCCCCAACCCTGCCAATGCCCGACTCAGTACTAACCCCCAACCCTGCCAAAGCCCGACTCAGTACTAACCCCCCAGCCCTGCCAATGCCATGACTCGGTACTAACCCCCAGCCCTGCCAATGCCCGACTCATTACTAACCCCCCAGCCCTGCCAATGCCGTGACTCGGTACTAACCCCCAGCCCTGCCAATGCCCGACTCGGTACTAACCCCCAGCCCTGCCAATGCCCGACTCGGTACTAACCCCCAGCCCTGCCAATGCCCGACTCAGTACTAACCCCCAGCCCTGCCAATGCCCGACTCGGTACTAACCCCCAGCCCTGCCAATGCCCGACTCGGTACTAACCCCCAGCCCTGCCAATGCCCGACTCGGTACTAACCCCCAGCCCTGCCAATGCCCGACTCGGTTCTAACCCCCAGCCCTGCCAATGCCCGACTCGGTACTAACCCCCAGCCCTGCCAATGCCGTGACTCGGTACTAACCCCCAGCCCTGCCAATGCCGTGACTCGGTACTAACCCCCAGCCCTGCCAATGCCGTGACTCGGTACTAACCCCCAGCCCTGCCAATGCCGTGACTCGGTACTAACCCCCAGCCCTGCCAATGCCGTGACTCGGTACTAACCCCCAGCCCTGCCAATGCCGTGACTCGGTACTAACCCCCAGCCCTGCCAATGCCGTGACTCGGTACTAACCCCCAGCCCTGCCAATGCCGTGACTCGGTACTAACCCCCAGCCCTGCCAATGCCGTGACTCGGTACTAACCCCCAGCCCTGCCAATGCCGTGACTCGGTACTAACCCCCAGCCCTGCCAATGCCGTGACTCGGTACTAACCCCCAGCCCTGCCAATGCCGTGACTCGGTACTAACCCCCAGCCCTGCCAATGCCCGACTCGGTACTAACCCCCACCCCTGCCAATGCCCGACTCGGTACTAACCCCCAGCCCTGCCAATGCCCGACTCGGTACTAACCCCCAGCCCTGCCAATGCCCGACTCGGTACTAACCCCCAGCCCTGCCAATGCCCGACTCGGTACTAACCCCCAGCCCTGCCAATGCCCGACTCGGTACTAACCCCCAGCCCTGCCAATGCCCGACTCAGTACTAACCCCCAGCCCTGCCAATGCCCGACTCAGTACTAACCCCCAGCCCAGCCAATGCCCGACTCAGTACTAACCCCCAGCCCTGCCAATGACCGACTCAGAACTAACCCCCAGCCCTGCCAATGACCGACTCAGTACTAACCCCCAGCCCTGCCAATGCCCGACTCAGTACTAACCCCCAGCCCTGCCAATGCCCGACTCAGTACTAACCCCCAGCCCTGCCAATGCCCGACTCAGTACTAACCCCCAGCCCTGCCAATGCCCGACTCAGTACTAACCCCCAGCCCTGCCAATGCCCGACTCAGTACTAACCCCCAGCCCTGCCAATGCCCGACTCAGTACTAACCCCCAGCCCTGCCAATGCCCGACTCAGTACTAACCCCCAGCCCTGCCAATGCCCGACTCAGTACTAACCCCCACCTCTGCTGATCAACCACTCAGTAGTAACCCCCAGCTCTGCTGATCCTCTGGTTTGCTGAACCTCCTTTTTCTTCGGTCATCGCTCACCTCCGCTATATTTCTCCCACGCTGCTCACCACGTGTGACATGTTCTAGTTTCTCCTGCTCCAGTCCCTGAACTCTGCTGGTCCTCGTCCTCTCTGTGGTCCCCCTTACCTTCTGCTATAGCGTTCCCATGTTGCTAGCTGCTCCGCTCCAGTCCTTTTATTGGAGGCTTTGGAGATGCTTTGAAGCACCAAGAAAGTAACATGGGATATAATTTTTGAAGCAAAGCAAACATGTGGACTGGAATGTAAGGTAACCATCTTATTTAGTGACAGGTGCTTCGATTGGCATTCAATTTTTTTTTAAAAAGCGTATCCAATGCCACATTTTGAAGGAAGTGTAAACGAGCCCTAAGTGATCAGACATACATTCACTGTATACACATCAGTTTGCACCAATGTATTTATTTTCACCATTGTTATTATTTATTGTCCCCTTTCACTTAAAAAAATAATAAAAATGTTTAGAAGTTGCAGATGTTTTTCTTTATGGTTAGGAACCCATGTGCACTTTTCACCCCTTTTTTGCCAGCTCCGATATTACGTTTTCTGCATAATTGGCAACGATCATGTAACTAGAGAGAAACGATCACTCTGCCCATGTAGGGTATAGTGACCATGCCTCCTGACATGCCCCCCACCTCCAGCAGCTTCTACTCACCCACCTGCGCTTCCTTACTGGACCTTAATAGCCCCCTGAACTCATAAGTAAAAGACAGAGATCAGTTAAGATGCTTACCATGCTTGCATTTCGAACATTGCTGAAAGAAACAAAAAAGACAAAGACTAAGTAATCTTACTACAAAAGGTGAGTTGGTTCTAAAAACAGCAGATGAAAAATGTATGAAAGCATGCTGGGTGTTCAAAGTACATCTAAAAACAATTTATTTTTTCTTTTATACAGTAGGTAAGGGTCAAAACCAAGTCATTTTCTTTGCCATTTTTCTACCAATTGGAAGATTTCCTATCATGTCCTGTCGGTACAACAGGAAGTGGGATGTAATCTCTTAAAAACTGATGGGCACCAGAACAAGTGTCACTAGAAAGTATCCAATTTATAATCCTGTTCCAGTAAAAACCTAAAGCGAGGCTCCAATCAAAAGGGAAGCTCCGCTTGTTAGCACTTTTTAGGGGGTGATCTGAGCCAGAAGTATACCTTCCCTCCCCATCTGTCTTTTGGGACACATCACAGGTCCCAGAACACTACGGGACCATTCACAAGGCGCAGCGCGACTCGCACATGCGCAGCAGGGACCTGGCTGTGAAGCCCGTTTCCCTTACTAGAGATGCCGGCATCTGCACCCGAAGCCGATTTAAGAATCAGCTCTGGTGAGGACATCGGTGGATCCCTGGACAGGTAAGTCTCCTTCTATTATAAGTCAGCAGCTACGGTATTTGTAGCTGCTGACCTGATTTTTTTCTAAAAGGAGCCTGGAGCTCCTCTTAAAAGTTGTGGAATTTTACATCACTTTCCGTCAAGATCAGGGCCCTCCAAACTAAACAAAAAGGGACGTTATTCTGTCCTTAAAACTTTAGGAGGGCAAGTGGCCCAATATGGGCAGTGGAGGTAAAAAAATTACATGGCGCCAGGGGGAACAATAGCCCACCATCACTGGCGCCAGGGGGGGGGGGAACAATAGCCCACCAACACTGGCGCCAGGGGGGGGGGGGGGGGGAACAATAGCCCACCATCACTGGCGCCAGGGGGGGGAACAATAGCCCACCATCACTGGCGCCAGGGGGGGGAACAATAGCCCACCATCACTGGCGCCAGGGGGGGTGGGGGAACAACAGCCCACCATCACTGGCGCCAGGGGGGGGGGGACACACAACAGCCCACCATCACTGGCGCCAGGGGGGGGGGGGGGGAACAACAGCCCACCATCACTGGCGCCAGGGGGGGGGGGGGGGAACAACAGCCCACCATCACTGGCGCCAGGGGGGGGGGGGGGGGACACACAACAGCCCACCATCACTGGCGGCAGGGGGGGGGGGGACGGGACACACAACAGCCCACCATCACTGGCGCCAGGGGGGGGGGGGGGACAACAGCCCACCATCACTGGCGCCAGGGGGGGGGGGGGGGAACAACAGCCCACCATCACTGGTGCCAGGCGGGGGGGGGGGGGAACAACAGCCCACCATCACTGGCGCCAGGGGGGGGGGGGGGAACAACAGCCCACCATCACTGGCGCCAGGGGGGGGGGGGGAACAACAGCCCACCATCACTGGCGCCAGGGGGGGGGGGGGGGAACAACAGCCCACCATAACTGGCGCCAGGGGGGGGGGGGGGGAACAACAGCCCACCATCACTGGCGCCAGGGGGGGGGGGGGAACTACAGCCCACCATCACTGGCGCCAGGGGGGGGGGACAACAGCCCACCATCACTGGCGCCGGGGGGGGGGGGGGAACAACAGCCCACCATCACTGGCGCCGGGGGGGGGGGGGAACAACAGCCCACCATCACTGGCGCCAGGGGGGGGGGGGGGGGGAACAACAGCCCACCATCACTGGCGCCAGGGGGGGGGGGGGAACAACAGCCCACCATCACTGGCGCCAGGGGGGGGGGGGGGGGACAACAGCCCACCATCACTGGCGCCAGGGGGGGGGGGGACAACAGCCCACCATCACTGGCGCCGGGGGGGGGGGGAACAATAGCCCACCATCACTGGCGCCAGGGGGGGGGGGAACAATAGCCCACCATCACTGGCGCCAGGGGGGGGGGGGGGGGGAACAATAGCCCACCATCACTGGCGCCAGGGGGGGGGGGGGGGGGGGAACAATAGCCCACCATCACTGGCGCCAGGGGGTGGGGGGGAACAATAGCCCACCATCACTGGCGCCAGGGGGGGGGGAACAATAGCCCACCATCACTGGCGCCAGGGGGGGGGAACAATAGCCCACCATCACTGGCGCCAGGGGGGGGGGAACAATAGCCCACCATCACTGGCGCCAGGGGGGGGGAACAATAGCCCACCATCACTGGCGCCAGGGGGGGGGGGAACAATAGCCCACCATCACTGGCGCCAGGGGGGGGGGGGAACAATAGCCCACCATCACTGGCGCCGGGGGGGGGGGGGGGGACAATAGCCCACCATCACTGGCGCCAGGGGGGGGAACAATAGCCCACCATCACTGGCGCCAGGGGGGGGAACAATAGCCCACCATCACTGGCGCCAGGGGGGGGGGAAATTGCCCACCATCACTGGCGCCGGGGGGGGGAACAATAGCCCACCATCACTGGCGCCGGGGGGGGGAACAATAGCCCACCATCACTGGCGCCAGGGGGGGGGAACAATAGCCCACCATCACTGGCGCCAGGGGGGGGAACAATAGCCCACCATCACTGGCGCCAGGGGGGGAACAATAGCCCACCATCACTGGCGCCAGGGGGGGGGACAATAGCCCACCATCACTGGCGCCAGGGGGGGGGGGGACAATAGCCCACCATCACTGGCGCCAGGGGGGAACAATAGCCCACCATCACTGGCGCCAGGGGGAACAATAGCCCACCATCACTGGCGCCAGCGGGAACAATAGCCCACCATCACTGGCGCCAGCGGGAACAATAGCCCACCATCACTGGCGCCAGCGGGAACAATAGCCCACCATCACTGGAGCCAGCGGGAAGAATAGCCCACCATCACTGGCGCCAGCGGGAATCGCTGGCATTGCCACCGTATGAATATGATTTTACCTTGCCTGTTTGTGAGTATATTTTCATCGGGCCATGTTTTTTAATAAATGGTTTAAAATTTGACTATAATCACAATATTTGGAGTCTTATCTCTCGTATATTACCCACTGGGGAACGTGTACTGATGGAATTCATCTGAACCCTGTGGTGGTTAATTGCCTGATTGCCAAAACACGAGAGTGTGAGGAATATCTTTCGGCGAGTTTACATCCAAACTGGGGAGTGGAGATCGGTATTGGTCACAGGTTTTGGTCACATGGTGTGGTGTTGGATGAAGTTATCAACTGTCGACCCATAGATTTGACCCTATCAAGTGTGATTTATGCACCCTAATATACTATGCACATTATCACTTTTCGGTGTGTTACTCCTTTGTTTTTTCTGATAATTGTTTACCTTTAGCGCTACTATTTACCTGTTCTCATTTATATTTGGTAGCTTGTTTGTGCAACTTTTTTAGCTTGCCTAAGTAGCTGATAAATAAAACATTGTCATGGGAATATCTAAAACATACTAACAGACTGTCAAATCAATCAGTGAATATGGTGAATCCTTGCTTTATAAATGGTATACTCACCATGTGATTGCACCCTCCATTTTTTTCAATACAAATATTGCACTTGGGACACTGGAAGTGGAACAGAAAAACATAAATAAATACATATCACCGAGAACACTGTACAAGAAAGACATTAAATTGCTTGTAAGGTTAAAGCCCAACTCCAAGGTCAGCGAACCCCCCCCCCCCCCCCCCCCCAGAGTACCATATATATTTTTTAATATACTTATTTTCTAAACTCCTCACAGATCCTATGCTGGCAATGTGATGTCATAACTGCTTTTGTTTTATTATATACACTAACTAGGGTTCTTTCTTTTAAAGACACATGTGATGGCCATATACACATGGTACCAGGCATTTTTTGTAGGTGGGAAGCAAAAATCATGACATTGCATCATCAAAATGCAAGATTTGTGCCTGTAAAGACACTGTGCTCCTGATGTGGACACAGATCTCTGACATTGCCAACAGCTGCTGGAAATGCCATCCTCTCAGCTACGGTGCCAAGCTGATGTATCTAAAGTGCATGAAGAACTATTTCTATAGCCATGGAATCTTAGAGACTTGCTTACACTGCAGCAGAAGTGGAGGTAGAGCTAAAAGCGACCAGACTCCTTGATCATTTTTCTAGTTAAACATGAACCTGACTGCTAACTCCGTTGGACTAAAGTACAACCTCTCCTCCCCACCCCCTTTTGGTATGAAGATGAGAAGGGGTGTTCGGTAGCCCAGCTGTGTCAGGCAGGGCTGACAACACAGCTTGCAATTTTAGTGCAGCAGAAACGTGTTTGTCAGCTCATTACAAAATGTTAAAAGTGAATCTAAAGGCTCAAGGTTATTTACCTTCATGCATTCTATGCATGAAGGTAAAAAACCTTCTCTGTTCAGAAGCCCCCTCCCTAACCAAGACGGGGTATCTCTGGCATCTCCACCATATGAACGCAATTTTACCTTTCCTGTTTGACTCCCACTGCTGTCAATCACAGCCACTGAGCCAAACAGGAGAGAGGAGAGAGGGAGGGGGGCAAGCCACAGCTCTGTGTGTATGGACACACCCAGCAGCAGCTTGGAAACAAGCCTGCTTGGGTGCCCCCACTGCAAGCTGCTTATTCTGGAGGGCACTCGGCAGGGGCCAGGAGTGCCAATGAGGGACCCGAGAAGAGGATGATCGGGACTGCAAAGAGCATGTTTGTTATTTTAAAATAAGAGACATTAATATCACTTTAAGGCTCCAGTCACACCTGGGCTTTTTGGGACCAGAATTTTTTCCCCGCGATCTCAAAAACGCACAATGACAAAACGCATGTTCAAGTACCAATATTTTCAATGACACCTAACATGAGGTGCAGTTTTGCCGCAAATTACTGGGATGCAATTGGGGCAAATCGCATTGAGCGAAGCTTGGCGCCCCCCAAAAAAAAGGCGTCAAGCTTCACGCGTTGCGATTACCGTGCGACAATCGCGGCCAATGAAAATAATGGCACCCGAACCTGCGTTTTGCCACTATGGTGCATTTTGAGATCATGGGCAGTATGGTAGCAATTCTGCTGCAATCCCAAAACACCCAGGTGTTCACCGGATTTCTGACAGACCAAGTGTTTTTCTGCCTTGGCAGCGCTAAAACATGGGGTAGGTGCATGTGTTAAAGATGTACTAAATATGGTTTGCTTACTTTGCAAAGACATACATACTGAATTTCAGCACCAGCCAAAACCAGAATGGGGAAGGTTTAGAACCCCTGTCAGGTTAGAGTGGTCAATACAGGAAGTGAGGGGAAGTGGCCCTTACTTCCTGTCCATGTGATACGATACCAGAACAGGAAAGGAGAGGAAATGGGCCATGAATAAAAACCAGAGGCTCTATCCTTTCCCCACATGAGAAATGCGAGGGCTGCCATTGCTGACCTCTTTTTAAAAATGGCAGCTTCCTGGCTGTTACTTTCACTAAGTAATATATATATACATACATACATACACACATTATATAAATCGCTCACCAAAATTCCTGATCTACATACCTTACCGAGGTCAAATCACTGCGGCCAGGCAAAATAGCATTTTTCATTAGAGGTCACCAATAGCAACGTCAAAGCACTAGGTGTATTAGTCAAGATGACCAATCACTGACCCAGCCTGAAAGCGCCACAAAAAACGTATTAACTGTCTACAATCTCCTAACATGTCTTACATCTTTAGTGTGAGCACTGATGTAGTTCGCAGTTTCTGAGTCGTCCGCACACTTAGTCAACCATTTCCGGATGGTGGCGCAATCTGTGGGAGCGTGATACATTTGGCGGCAGCGAAAGCTGGGAAAACAAAAAGATAAAAAAAATACTGTGATGGGTGGAGGTTAAGTTGAGTCACTGCTTTGATGAAATATAAACGATTCCATAAACAAATGCCCGATTAATAACCAGTATATGATTCACAGGTACACTTAAAAATTAATTATACATTGTGATATTATTGGGAAATTGAACTAAAAAATAAAAAACTGCTGACAGGTAGGGTTTTTATGACAAAAGAGATCATATTGGTCCCTTCTGTCATAAATGCTTCTCAGCAGTAATTCACAATGATGCATGTGCAGCCTAGCGTACAATTACAGCACTTTCTCCAAGCTGTGATGATTTGACTCCTATGCACATGCGGGGGAGGGGGGGGGGGGAGTGACGTCATTGTGGCCTGGTTTCTGAAGTGGCGGAACCCACAAGGAAGACCTGAAGAAGCTAAATGCGCCTGCGACAGTGGAGAGTGCTGATAGAGCAACGCTTGGCAGGCAAGTCTGCCTGCATTCACTATATATCTGGTCTCCCACAGTACACAGAATATGGAAATGTAATTATTTTAGTAAATTTAAACTGTTCTATGAGGCTGAATGACCCCTGACCCTCTTGTCTGGACAGTGCCGATTGACCCTTGTGCTTATCACACCCCCCACCCCCCAAAAAATAATTAAATTAATTAAAAAAAAACCTCTCTAGCAATACACTCTAAACTGAGCATGTGCAGAGTGCCCACAATCATGTACTATCAAGAGATGAATTGGGGACAGTTAAAAAAAAGAAGAAGGAGAGGATCTGAGAAGACAAAGTCAAACAACCTTTTTACACAATGCAGAGGATTAACCCCCTCAGGTTTCAGTGTGTACAAGCATGCTTCACTGCATATACAGACTGATTTTACTGTTGTAGGTTTAGTAACACCTATTAAAAAAATAAAAAAAAATAAAAAACACAGTGGAGTTTAATTCCGCTTTAGGCTCTGTTCACACTAGTGCAACTTCCATGAGACTTTACACTCTGGCACAAAACTGAATCAAGGTAGCGCAGAAACCTTTTCCAAAGTCGCTTTAAGGGTTCTAAAAGCGCGGAGGCGGATATCGGGGTCACGTGACCACTTCGATCGGCTGTCACAGCAGTCACATGATCGGAAAAAGCTCCTGATCACTAGTATGCATCGGAAGCTTTCCTGTACCTGCTGGCTCCCTCACAGCGCGGTAAGTGGATTACACAGGGCCGCATCTATGCGACCACTCAGTATTAAGGCCCACACGCAGAGAGGCCGCATATATGTTTGCAGCCGGCGTGAAGAGGTTAAGCTTCATAGATTGGAATGGGTGCCATTGAAGTCAATGGGCTGTGACTTGTCATGCGACTGTGTCCAAAAGTCGCACTATTGTGAACGGAGCCTAAGGGGAACAGAGTGTTTTGTGATTATTTTTATATAAACTGTTGTTTTTACTGTTGTGCTATTCCAGTCTTTGAGCCAAATAGATTTTCTTATAGTCTGTGTGGTGCATTTTAAAAATCCTTCTGCAGTTTCTCAAGGATGAGTAACATTGTTGTGGTGCAGCGAAAACTAAATTGAACAGACCAGACGATACGGTCGTTGATAGCAGTACAGCAAGTCAAGTTCGGCTTTTCAGCAAACCTGAGAAACGCCTGTATGTGCTGCTGTAGGAAGAAGCAAATTGGAGGTTCCACTCTGTAAAAGCCCAAGTCTGTTAAAATAAGAACGCTAAAAATTGACTTCTTTCAGGACTAGGGTTCCTAATTTTTTGGGTTAGAGTCAAGGAAAAATGTGCAGAGTGTTTACAGACAGGTCACATGGACTTGGCACTTTTACTGCTGAACACGCATGGCAGGTCAGCAAGTCTGGGAATGACACCAATATGTAAAACTAGGACTGACCTAAATAAATCCTCCAAGCACAGCAAGAAGCGTTCTGCATGAAGAAACCACACTCTGCTGTATCCACTATAGTGGCCAATATATAATCTAGAAAAAGTCAATGAATCTCTTTTGTGACATGAATAATAAAAAACATTAATCTCATTGTTAAAGGAGAAATAGGGTCAAAGCTCTTTTGGTCATGCTTCTCCTATGGGTCAGAGGAGTTTACTTAGTACTGCACTCCTGAGAGCCAAATTCAGCGGACAGCAGGCAGAAGCCTGCATTCACCTGACGTCACAGAGCAAGTCCAGGCTCTGCAGGGATCCAGACAATAATATCGGGATTCACCCAGATGCCTGACCGGCAGCTGGCTCAGCCTCTCAGAGGCTTAGCCAGCCGCTCCAATTTCCTCCACAGCCCAGCGCTCCAGTGAGTGCTGGAGGGAAAGAGCAGAGAACCGGTGACTGACAGTCACTACCTCTCTGCATCATTAATAATTCAAATCATTAGTAAGACCTCATCTGGAATATGCAGTTCAGTTTTGGGCACCAGTTCTCAAAAAGGATATTGGGGAACTGGAGAAAGTGCAGAGAAGGGCAACCAAACTGATAAGAGGCATGGAGGAGCTCAGCTATGAGGAAAGATTAGAGGAACTGAATTTATTCACCCTTGATAAGAAGGAGATTAAGGGGGGGATATGATCAACATGTATAAATATATAAGGGGTCCATATAGTGAACTTGGTGTTGAGTTATTCACTTTACAGTCAACAAAGAGGACAAGGGGGCACTCTTTACGTCTAGAGGAAAAGAGATTTCATCTCCAAATACGGAAAGGTTTCTTCACAGTAAGAGCTGTGAAAATGTGGAATAGATTCCCTCCAGAGGTGGTTCTGGCTAACTCAGTAGATTGCTTTAAGAAAGGATACTTTCCTAAATGTACAGAATATAACTGGGTACTGACATTTATAGGTAAAGTTGATCCCGGGAAAATCCGATTGCCTCTCGGGGGATCAGGAAGGACTTTTTCCCCCTGCTTTAGCAAATTGGAGCATGCTCTACTGGTTTTTTTTTTTGCCTTCCTCTGGATCAACTGTGGGTATAGAATGGGGTATATGGGATTGTATGATATATATATATATTTTTTATTTGTGGTTGAACTGGATGGACTTGTGTCTTTTTTCAACCTATGTAAGACAGAGAACTGGAGTTATCAGTGTTTTTTGATCGCTCAGTTCTCTGTGTAGAGCCGGCAGGGAAGAGATGCATCAGATCGATCCTGCAGCCATCTAGGCGAGAATGTAGGTTTGTGTTTTTTTTTTTTTTTTTTATAACCCGCACTTCTCTTTTAACCACTCTTATTCTAATCTCCCCTCAACTATATAATGCCTGATTCACACCTATGTATTTTTAGTGCTTTTTTCATTTTGCCGATTTGCACTACAGTCCATTTACCATGGTTTTTTATGGAACGCGTTCTGTAGTGCAAATCTGCAAAATGCAAAAAAGCACTAAAAGTGTGGTGAGAATCAGGCCTTATATGGTTAAGGGGAGATTAGAATAAGAGTGGTTAAAAGAGAAGTGCGGGTTACAAAAAATGCAAAGGGTGTGAGTGAATCAGCCCTTAAGAGGAATCTGGTTCATTAGTACAGTAGGCACAGACAGTTCCTCTTTTGCAAGGTAAACCTACAAATACCACTAGAGTCAATATGAAGAAAATAACCATTTAGTAATTCAATATACATCAAAAACTGAGACAGATGAAATGATAAAATTAGGATATAGAAGACTTTGCGTTCGATTGACCTGTGCTGTGACCACTTACCAGAAGACCTCGCTGCACCTGTTGCACTGCACTCGCCGAGCCTTTGGCTCCTGAACCTGTATGACCATAGGACAGTCTGCACCGGGGCAAAGCTGTAACTGATAGTGGCTCTGTGGGAGAAAGAAAAATGAATGCTTAGTGTTTAATCTATGATGTGGAAAACGCACATAAAAGATAAGCTTTCAGGAGAGAGAGGGAGGGAGAGAGGGAGAGAGAGGGAGAGAGAGAGGGAGAGAGAGAGGGAGAGAGAGAGGAGAGAGAGAGGGAGAGAGAGAGAGAGAGAGAGAGAGAGAGAGAGGGAGAGAGAGAGAGAGAGAGGGAGAGAGGAGAGAGAGAGAGAGAGGGGAGAGAGAGAGGGAGGGGGAGAGAGAGAGGGAGGGAGAGAGAGAGAGAGGGGGAGAGAGAGAGGGGGAGAGAGAGAGAGGGGGAGAGAGAGAGGGGGAGAGAGAGAGGGGGAGAGAGAGAGGGGGAGAGAGAGGGGGGAGAGAGAGAGGGGCGAGAGAGAGAGAGGGAGAGAGAGAATACCTCCACATAGTCCCTGAAGAGATAGCGTTTATATTTGTCTTTTAGCTCCTCATTAGGCAGTAAAGGAAACACAAAATCTTCTGGTGCTCGGAGCAAGCAGTCTTGGGCCATGCAGGAAATCCCTAGGAGAAAACAAGCAGAGAAACAAATTAGAAAACTAAAAGCTGACAAAACCACCCCACCAGCTTAAAAGTGGAACTTCACCCAAAAAAGGGAAATGTCCACTTGTTTGCATCCTCCTCCCCCCCCCCCCCCAACCGCTGCTACATCTGGCACTTATTTTTGGGGGAGCGGGTACCTTGTTTTGACAGGTACCCGCTCCCACTTATAGCTCGGACCTTGTTGCGCATCTGACTAGAAGTCCCCCTCTCCTTCTCCTGTAGTCTTGTGAAACACATTATAGGTCCCAGAAGACTACGGGACCATTTAACAAGGCGAAGCTGATTGAAGAATAGGCTCCGGTGAGGACATCGCTGGATCCCTGTACAGGTCAGTGTCCTTATATTAAAAGTCAGCACCTACTATATTTGTAGACGCTGACCTTTACTTTTTTTGGGGGGTGGGGGGGGGGGGCATGGAGTTCCTGTAAAAATTAGCAAACTTACCCACACCGACCCCGTCTTTCACCAGAACTATGCAGTGCTGCTCCCAACAGCTGCGGCAGAACGCATGCTGACAGGCCAGGGACAGCAGGTTCTCCTTCCGGACAAACTGCATGCAAACCGCGCAGTGATGGGAGGAATGTGCCATTACCTGGAAAGACAAAGAAAAAAAAGACTTTCCACAATGCAGTCTTAGCATGTCACAATTATACATAGCAATCTAGGAAATAATGGTTTTCAGTCGCACCGACACATCTGTAGAGAATACCAGTACCTTAATATGTTTTTAAACGCTTTTTATTTGTCTTTTAACTATATATTATGTTCCTGGCGCACACCCCCTCAGCGGGTCTTCAGTTTTTTGTTTTTTTTAAAACAAGGGGCCAGTTTACTGTCCTTCAGACTATAAGGCGGCCACCACCGTTGGCACCCGTGGGGAGGGAAGGCGGCCACCACCGTTGGCACCCGTGGGGAGGGAAGGCGGCCACCACCGTTGGCACCCGTGGGGAGGGAAGGCGGCCACCACCGTTGGCACCCGTGGGGAGGGAAGGCGGCCACCACCGTTGGCACCCGTGGGGAGGGAAGGCGGCCACCACCGTTGGCACCCGTGGGGAGGGAAGGCGGCCACCACCGTTGGCACCCGTGGGGAGGGAAGGCGGCCACCACCGTTGGCACCCGTGGGGAGGGAAGGCGGCCACCACCTTTGGCACCCGTGGGGAGGGAAGGCGGCCCCATCGTTGATGTGTGTATGTGGGAGAAATAGTGGTATATTAACTAAGTGGACCAGTCACATAGATGGGCAATTAAAACAGAGCGTACCGTGAAAATCCGCATTAGCAGACTAAGCGATGCATGGCAAAATAGTCAGTAGATGCAAAAGGATCAGGCAACAGAGAGTGCATGGTGGTCCCACCTCTCCCATCTTTCCAGCCTCCCCCATTGGACAAATATGGAAAAGCTTTGGAAGCCAAAAGGAGGCAGTGCCAAGCTGAAATTTTGAACCTGTACCGTTTGTACTTTTAACTATAAAATCTTGTCTTCGTGCAGAACACCACAAGAGGCCCGCTATCGCTTTAATTATTCAGAAAGAAAAAAAAAATTATATATATATATATATTTTTATATTATATACACACACACACACACACACTGTACAATGCATGGAAGTTGGCAGGACTTTTTTTTTTTTGGCAACAAACCCATTCCCCAAGAAAATTATCCTAGGCAGTTGAGCACTTGAATCCATTTTGATTGAGCATGCTAGCTACAGAAACCCATCTTTCTTTGTGTGTGTGTGTGTGTGTGTGTAATGAAGAGATATAAAAAAAATATGTATGTATGTATGTATGTATGTATGTATGTATGTGCGTGCGCACACACACACACACACACACACACACACACACACACACACACACACACACACACACACACACATATATATATATATAACGAACGAACACACACATACACAGAGCTTATTTCCAAGGTAAATATTTCATAATGTGCTAGTATTGGATACATACTAGCACATTAAGCAATTGCCTGTCAGGGTTTTTTTTCAGCTGCGGTTTACTACCACTTAACCAATCGGTTCGTCCCAGAAGCCCCTCAGAAAGAAGGGGATCAAGAGTGGGGGATTTCATATCCATGGTCCGCTACACTGGCTGCACTGACAGCTCATCACCCAGGTTTGGTAAGGGGGTGCAGGAGGGGGAAGGTGTAGGGCGCTAGTTCAACTTTTAATTTTTTCTGAAAAGATGAACTTGCACTTTAATTGCTCCGTATAATACTGAAATCTGTCTGCTTAAACAGCCAGCTGTGAAACACGCCCTAGATTCCATAAAGAGAATGAATTCACAATAAAGCTAAAGGCCACCCGTGGTGAACCTGCAGCTGAAACAACAGCCAGGCTCACTCCAGAAAACAAGAGACACCAAGAACAGAGCACTTACATGTTTAGAAGATGATGGCTGAACCGTGGCGTCAACCAACAACTGCGCATAATTCGTTTTATGCCTAGAATGAAGAAAAACAATGAAGTCACTAGCAAGTTCACAACACTGAAGAGGTTTTATTGTACAAAATAAATAAATAAAAAAACAAACATCTCTGCAATGCATTCACACTTCCCCAACTTAAAACATTGTGAGTAAAGAAAATTATTATTTGGAGCCGACAACACTGTGCACTTGCTGCACTTAAATCCCACGCAGCGTTTTCGGCACTGCCTGGACTACAGACTAGGGATCGACCAATATCGTTTTTTCATCGCCGATACCGATATTTCAGCCAACTCTCAGGCCAATAGCCGATATTATGTAAAAATTTTTTTTTTTTAATCACCGTTATTGCTGTCACAAGGAATGTAAATATCCATATTGACAGTAATAGGCAGTAACAGGTACTCTTTATGGAGGGATCGGGGGTCTATAAGACCCCAAACCCCTCCTATGCACTTGAAAGTATTGAAATCGTCAAGATTAGCGTTTTTGAATACTTTCTATATTTTAAAACTGGCGCCTTTAGGATACCAGTAATGCGGAAGTGATGTCATGACTATATTACTATACCTGAGACCCGAACAAAGCAGCGGCTTTGCTCGGGTCTTCGGGCATGCGGCGGACATGCCGGCTGGTTGCTCGGCAACCGGGCGAACGGCATAAGGTGGCGGGGGGGGGGGGTAAACGTCCCCTCCCGTTGCTTGTAATAACAGCCGAGCATCGGTTGTCATTACAATAAAGCCGACCGTCCTCTCTAAAGTAGGGTACCAGAGCGATGCCTGCAGCTGCATGCATCACCCCGGTAATACCTCTTGAAGCATTATTGGTAAGATTGGGTACGTTTGTGACCGATACTTCAAAAAAGCAAATAATCGGCCGCACCGATAATCGGTCGATCCCTACTACAGAACACCTCTTCTTGCCACAGCTTGAAATAAATAACCCAGGGACAGTAGGCAAAGTGCTGAGGAAGAGGTTAGAACAGGATAAATACCCATTATTATTTAGGGCTATTTACACTGTACTGCAATACCATGCATTGTGGTACGGCAGCCGATGTATTTTGAAGGCATTATGATATTACAGAAGCTTATCAGTGTACCATTGAGTGTTGACATCAGAAAGAAGCTTCTCCCTTAATCCACTTTAAAAAAAAAAAGTAATAGAACACATGAAAATCAATGTAACTGCACCTGGTAAAAGCCATTATTAAATTTCAGATGGAGCTAGTCTGCTGGGTCATCGTGTACATGAATTGTAATGGATAGGGGCACAGTGATTCTTATGCAATGTAACGTTAGAAGAAGGAGACACACTTACCGTTCTAGAATTTCTGAGACTTGCCAATGAAAATGAACTAGGATGAGTTTCGCCACAGAATGAGAGACCTGCAGAACGGAAGACGTTAGAATGTTAGCATAACGCATACATAGAGATTGCAATGGGGATACTGCAGGCACATTAAGACCCCTTTCACACTGGGGCGTATTTCAGGCGTTTTTCGGGCGCTTTAGCGTTAAAAAAAGTGACTGTAAAGCGCCTGAAAGAAGCCGCAACTGCAATCCCAATGTGAAAGCCTGAGTGCTTTCACACTGAGACCCCTTTCTCACTATGGCATTTTTCAGGCTCTTTAGCGTTAAAATAAGCGCCTGTAAAGCGCCTGAAAGAAGCTGCAACTGCAATCCCAATGTGAAAGCCCCGAGTGCTTTCACACTGAGGCGCTGCGCTGGCAGGGCGTCAGAAAAAGTCCTGCAAGCAGCTTCTTTGCAGCGCTTTTGGAGCGGTGAATACACCACTCCTAAAGTGCCTCTTCCCATTGAAATCAATGGGAAGCGCCTGAAAAACGCTTGTAGCAGCAGCGCTTTGTGGGCGCTTTTAACCCTTTTTTGGCCACTAGCAGGGGTTAAAAGCGCCCCACTAGCGCTCGAAAAGCACTGGTAAAGCGCCGATAGTTTAAGTGGCGCTTTACGAGCATTTTTCGGGCGCTGGCAGTGTGAAAGGGCTCTTAAAGCACTTGAGTTTTCACATTGGAATTGCAGATGAGGCTTCTTTCAATCGTTTTACAGGCACTTTTTTAACGCTAAAGCGCTTGAAAAACGCCTGAAAAATGCCCCAGTGTGAAAGGGGCCTAAGAGTCCATAATCAACATAACAGTATTAGTAGTCCAATAAAATAATATTGTATTAATATCAAACACAGTGGACCATCAGCAGCAGATGGCATGGCTCCCCAATTCATCAATGACTGTGGAAAATGTTGCAACTCATTTGGAAATCAAGGTCCCAGAGTCTGGAGGAGGAGTGGAGAGGCACGGAATCCAAGTTGCATGAGGAAGTCTCCACAGTCAGTGATGATTTGGGGGGGGTCAAGTCATCTGCTGGTGTTGGTCCACTGTCCAAAGTCAGCCCAGCCCAGCCCAGCCCTCTACCAGGATATTCTAGAGCACCTCATGCTTCCCTCTGCTGACCAGCTTTATGGAGATGCAGATTTCATTTTCCTGCATGACTTGGCACCTGCCCACACTGCCAAAACTACCAATACCTGGTTTAATGATCACTGTGCTTGATTGGCCAGCAAACTCACCTGACCTAAACCTGTGTCTGTGGGGAATCTGTGGGGTATTGTCAAGAGGAAGATGAGACACACCAGACCCAACAATGCAGACGAGATGAAGGCCGCTATCAAAGCAACCTGGGCTTCCATAACACCTCAGCAGTCCCACAGGCTGATCACCTCCATGCCACACTGCATTATAGTTTCATAGTTATAGTTGCATAGTTAGTAAGGTTAAATAAAGACATCAGTCCATCCAGTTCAACCTGAGTGTCTACAATTGTCCCCATCCCTGTACATTGCACACTCACATCGGTCCCTACCCTCAAGGAGCCCACAATCCAAGGTCCCCATTCATATACTGGACAGAAGCCAATTAACCTACCTGCATGTCTTTGGATTGTGGGAGGAAACCGGAGTACCCGGAGGAAACCCACGCAGGCACAGGGAGAACATGCAAACTCCAGGCAGGTAGTGTTGTGGTTGGGATTCGAGCCAGCGACCCTTCTTACTGCTAGGTGAGAGTGCTAACCACTACACCACTGTGCCGACAAAGGAGCTAGAGAGCAGGAGGTCTTGGGAGGACCATTGATGCCGTAATTCATGCAAAAAAAGCCCCGACCAAGTATTGAATTCATACTATACTGTACATGGAAATACTTTTCAGTAAGCCAACATCTCTGTATTAAAAATCCTTTTTTTTCTTTCTGTTAAAAAAAAAAAAAAAAAAAAAAATCCTTTTTTTTTTGGTCTTAAGTAATATTCTAATATACAGAATTTGGGGTTTTAAAGAGCTGTAAGCCATAAACGCTTGAAATATATCACCCAGTGTGTGACGCATCTATATAAAATATAGGAGTCCCTTAGTGAATTGAATTACTGAAATAAATTAACATTTTAATGATAGTCTAATTTTTTTGAGTTGCACCCGTAGATCACCCAGAGGGGAATGTTTTTCTTTACAAAAGTGGAGTTACGCTTTAACTTTGGTTAGATACTTAACAAGGGTTCTGCACAGCTACAGGAATGGAGATGCCTCATATTAGAACATTTGGGGCCAAATTTATAAAGCAGCGGTATATGGACTGGCTATGGCTATGCACATTAAAGTGGAAGTAAACCCTTCCAAATGACTTTGGCCTACAGGTAAGCCTAGATTAAGGCTTACCTGTAGGTCCAATAAATATCTCCTAAACCTACATGGTTTAGGAGATATTTAGAAATGAAAAATCATCGCTGTCTCCGGCGCATGCGTCGGAGACAGTGGCGCGCAGGCGCACTGAGGATGCCGAGATCACGGCGATATGCCGATCTCGTGCGCATGCGTGACGTCATCGCTCCAGCGAATGATAGCGCTGGAACAGCGAGACCCGGAAGTCGCTCCGGCCCTGGATGGCGGCGCAGAAGATCGTGGACAAGGACCGCTTCGGGGGCTTCGTTTTCAGGTAAGTCTTTCATAATGAGCTAGTATGCTATCTCATTATTCCTTTGCCTTGCAGGGTGTCTTTTTTTTTTTAAAGAGGCTTTACTTCCTCTTTAAAGTGGTTGTATACACAGAAATTCAACTCGCACCTACAGGTAAGCCTAGATTAAGGCTTACCTGTAGGTACAAGAAATATCTCCTAAACCTGCACGGTTTAGGAGAGATTTGAAAAGAACGTTATACAACGGTGCATTTACAGGGTTAATCCCCATCTTCAACTGCGGCTCACCTCACATCCCAATGCAACACAAAAAAGGTATGCCACTGACGAAGTCCTGCCCAGGACGCAACACATACGAGGGAGGAGACAACACCCGATGATGACCATCTTTGGAGTCTGAGATGTATACCTAGAGTGCTTGTTGTTTGCACCTGATACAAGTGCTGGATTTGTGAGTTTTTAAGCTTATTTAAAATTAAATTGATTGTAAAGCTTTTTTTTTTTTTTAAAAACAAACATGTCACACAGAGAGGCCCCGATCCTCCTTTTCTGGGGTCCCCCCGTAGCTCTCCTGGCTCCTCCTCTTCTCGAGTGCCCCCATGGAGAGCCACTTTCTGCGGGGGCTCTCCTGCAGACTTCAGCTCCTCGCCCTTCATTTTCTAAAAGCTCTGAACGAGCACAGCGGCTCCAGCCGCTGTCAATCAAATCCAGTGACAGCAGGACTCGGCCCCGCCCCGCGTCACTGGATTTGATTGACAGCGGCTGAAGCTGCTGTGCTCGTTCAGAGCTTTTTTTTAAAAATGAAGGGCGAGGAGCTGAAGTTAAACTCTGCAAAGCTCAGTGAGGAGAGCTCTGAGAGCCGATTGGAGGGAAGGGACACACCCCCTCCACACAGCACCTCCTGTCACCATTTTTCTCTTGGCGTCAGGAAAACTTGTCAGAAGTGATTTATGCTGATAGAGGAAGGAGGCAGACAGAAATTACAATTACCGTATATACTCGAGTATAAGCCGAGTTTTTCAGCACATTTTTTTTGTGCTGAAAGTGCCCCCCTCGGCTTATACTCGAGTCAAGCATTTTTCTGCAGCATAGAATGACATTTTCCGACCCGAAATTGGGGCCCCGTATCTCGGGGTCACTTGGTACTAGGAACCTAAAATTTAGGGTGCAAACCCAGTGGAACCAACACTACAACATATATATAAATTTGGGGTTCCTAGCACCAAGTGGCCCCGAGATACAGGGCCCCAAAATCGGTCAATTGTGTCCATCTGCAGCAATGTCATTTCGGGTCCAGAGAGCTCAAATTTTGGCTGCAGCTAGGGGGCATCTAGGAACCCTTCATTACCAAGTTTGAAGTTCAGGGGACCTATGGCTGCAAACGGGCACAGTGAGGCATGCAAACGGGCACAGTGAGGCATGCAAACGGGCACAGTGAGGCATGCAAACGGGCACAGTGAGGCATGCAAACGGGCACAGTGAGGCATGCAAACGGGCACAGTGAGGCATGCAAACGGGCACAGTGAGGCATGCAAACGGGCACAGTGAGGCATGCAAACGGGCACAGTGAGGCATGCAAACGGGCACAGTGAGGCATGCAAACGGGCACAGTGAGGCATGCAAACGGGCACAGTGAGGCATGCAAACGGGCACAGTGAGGCATGCAAACGGGCACAGTGAGGCATGCAAACGGGCACAGTGAGGCATGCAAACGGGCACAGTGAGGCATGCAAACGGGCACAGTGAGGCTTGCAAACGGGCACAGTGAGGCTTGCAAACGGGCACAGTGAGGCTTGCAAACGGGCACAGTGAGGCTTGCAAACGGGCACAGTGAGGCTTGCAAACGGGCACAGTGAGGCTTGCAAACGGGCACAGTGAGGCTTGCAAACGGGCACAGTGAGGCTGCAAATGGGCATTGTTGGCCCTCTTTTCCACTAACAGTAGGTGCGCATTTCTCACCCTAGGCTTATAGTCGAGTCAATAAGTTTACCAATTTTTTTGTGGTAAAATTTAGGTGCCTCGGCTTATACTCAAGTATATACGGTAGTTATTTTAATTGAGACAGTTACACACTATAGAGGGATTTGCTTTGTTCATGTTTCATGTCTGAGGTTTACAACCACTTACCAAGTATTTTATTTAAAAAACATCATCATGGGACTGTCACCCCTCCCTCCTAAAATATTGAACCTTCTATATTCTTAATCTGAACAAGCAATCTCTAGATCAGACTGGAATTAAAGGTGGAAACTAAAGCTCAATTTTATGTCCTGAATTCTTTTAAATAAAAAAATCAATCACTTTACATTCCAATTTTGCTGATCAGCCAAAACCGCACTGAACAGCAAAAGCAGGGAGAGTAAAAGGAAAATTCAATTCCTGAGGTTAAAAAAAAATGGCAGCCACTACAGGAACCCTGCCCAAGTAATCGATATGGAAACGGGTTTTTACGCAACCTCATAAAAGCTATAGGAGTATTATGTTCTCCGGGAGGCGGTGTGTCTAGTTACAAGCGCTGGGTCATTGCCAGATAACTCCGGGGCTGCAAAGAAGGACAAGGAGAGGTCTGTGGGAAAACCACAAGAGTACAGAGATGTTGATACAGAACTGTCACTGTTTACGTGCCATGAAGGGTGGAAAAGCCTTGTGGCAGAACACAGGCAGACCACTGCGATCAGGCAGAACACAGGCAGACCACTGCGATCAGGCAGAACACAGGCAGACCACTGCGATCAGGCAGAACACAGGCAGACCACTGCTATCAGGCAGAACACAGGCAGACCACTGCTATCAGGCAGAACACAGGCAGACCACTGCCATCAGGCAGAACACAGGCAGACCACTGCCATCAGGCAGAACACAGGCAGACCACTGCGATCAGGCAGAACACAGGCAGACCACTGCTATCAGGCAGAACACAGGCAGACCACTGCTATCAGGCAGAACACAGGCAGACCACTGCCATCAGGCAGAACACAGGCAGACCACTGCCATCAGGCAGCTCAATGCTCTCTGCAGTACACTATTCCTTCTAGGATTAGTGAGGAAGAATCGTGAGTCAGCAGACCGGGCAGATCACACTACCCTGGAGATGGCCTATCAGTTTCCATAAGCAGGCTTTACTTGAACCCTATGGGAATATTAGCTTACCGTTTGCCATCATGCAAAATATAAAAAGGGCTAATTAAAGTGGCGTTTCCCCTAAAAAAAAAAAAAAAAATAATAAAAAATAAAATAAAATAAATGCTTAAAATTCCAAAAAAACATTTTTTTTTTTTTTTTTTACTTTCATGCATAGGATGCATGAAGCTAAAAAACAACCTTCAGCCTTTAGAACCACTTTTGATACTTGTCTTGCATACGTGACAGAACCACCCACAGCTCAAATTTCAGCCAGTTCAGTAGAAATTTATAGGATATCTTAAGATAAGGGCTAAAGCCACTTATAATCCTGCAGAGACATTTGCCAGTACAAAAAAAAATACCGTCCGACGTTCTGCCCGTGTGAAAGTCAGTCTGTCCAACAGGAACACCAGCAGCCAACTGACTCCTGATTTCTAATTAGCGCTCTCAGCCAAATGGCAGTATATACAATATCTCACAAAAGTGAGTACACCCCTCACATTTTTGTAAGCAAATTTACACTGTTATACAAGCTGTACACTCACTACTTTACATTGTAGACAAGTGTCATTTCTTCAGTGTTGTCACATGAAAAGATATAATAAAATATTTACAAAAACGTGAGGGGTGTACTCACTTTTGTGAGATACTGTACATCTTTTTAACACCGGTTAGGAGGGGGGAGGGAGCATTTTGAAGACCACGTTTTGTGCTATGGGGGCACTTGTGTGTGCTTGCTCCCAAGCCCTGCTCTGTGTGTCCATAGGAGCGCTGCTTAGCCCTGCCCAGCCCTGTCCTCTCCTCACCACTGAGCTGTGATTGATAGCAGTGGGAGCCAATGGCTTTCACTGCTGTCTCTAAGCCAATGAGGTGGTAGAAAGCCAGGGAAGTGGGGGGGGGGGGGGGATCCCCCTCACAGCTCAGTGGGCGAGACCGCTGGGTTAACCTCGTGTGGTTAGTACAGCGGCTCCTAACCTGACCTCTCAGTTATTTTTGTGCGACTGGCAAGGAAAAAAAAAAAACTGTGTACCCAGCTTAAGGATCAGAAGGGCTCCACAATGATGTTACAGGACCAAATAATTTAGCCCGGGTTTACACCGATACCTTCCAGAACACATGAAATCGTGAAATTCTTTGGAGGACATTCACATACATGCAGTGCGAAGACGATGTCAATTTTAAAAAAAGGGTCTTGTGTGAGTTTAGTGTGATGTGATTTTTAGCTCCATAGACTTGAAAGGTAAGTGCATGCCCCGAGTCTCTGCTGGGGACCCCAAGGGGAGGGCTCTCTGGGGACCCAAATGCAAGGGGAGGGCTCTCTCTGGGGACCCAAATGCAAGGGGGGGGGCTCTCTCTGGGGACCCAAATGCAAGGGGGGGGGCTCTCTCTGGGGACCCAAATGCAAGGGGGGGGCTCTCTCTGGGGACCCCAATGCCAGGGGGGGGGCTCTGGGGACCCCAATGCCAGGGGGGGGGCTCTGGGGACCCCAATGCCAGGGGGGGGGCTCTGGGGACCCCAATGCCAGGGGGGGGGCTCTGGGGACCCCAATGCAAGGGGGGGGGCTCTGGGGACCCCAATGCAAGGGGGGGGCTCTCTGGGGATATATACACACGTATATTACTGTATATACACGTGTATTCCTGCCCAAGCGTATGACTTTCTTTACTACGCTGCTATGGGCTCTAGCCCCAGATCTTTTGTAGACCTAGCAACACCCCTGTGTAGCGCTAAATACAAAGTATCCCCTGAGGGATATATAGTACATTCAATAAACTATATATCACACTGCAGCGGCTTCTTGAAATCGCACTGCAAAAAGGAATCAACTCGCACCACATCTAAATCTCTTCCACTCTCCCCTTTCCCTGGAATCTTAGGAACACGAATTCAGCATTTGGGTCGCTCAATCTAACCGGAATGGCTATTCGTCTTTTTACACACATTATTAAACCTTTCATAATCCGCTTTGACACGGGCTCCCTGACACGGTATATTTCACCTCCCAGCCAAGTCTTTTGCAGCATTAATGCCTGCGGACACTTCGCATTGTCTTTTACCCTTCGCTATCAGAAAATGGCTGGTGGAAATTCCTGCGATAGACTTGGCCATTTCTACTTAGTGGAATGTGAATGTTACTCGGCACAGTTTGCTTTCCCCTTCAAGGACTAAAACATGGTGAAGGACACTCCAAGCACAACTGAATCCACTGCATTTACGATATGTATGGTAATAAAATAGGTTGCCCTTTTAGCTTTTTTTTTTTTCCTTCTAGTTACTAAAAAGGCAAAAGAAATTATTTAAAATAAACATATTATACTCTCACCTGCTCTGCACAATGGTATTGCACAGAGCGGCCCCACACCTCCTCTTAGGTAAATCTTCTAGAGGTGAAGTGGTTAAAATGAACTACCGTATATACTCGAGTATAAGCCGATCCGAATATAAGCCGAGGCATCCAATTTTACCACAAAAAACTGGGAAAACGTATTGACTCGAGTATAAGCCTAGGGTGAGAAATGCGCAGCTACTGTAAGTGGAAAAGAGGGTCAACAATGCCCATTTGCAGCCTCACTGTGCCCATTTGCAGCCTCACTGTGCCCATTTTCAGCCATAGGTCCCCCGAACTTCAAACTTGGTAGTTAAGGGTTCCTAGATGCCCCCTAGCTGCAGCCAAAATTTGGGTCCTCTGGACCCAAAGGGTCCCGAAATGACATTGCTGCAGATGGACACAGTTGACCGACTTTGGGGCCACGTATCTCGGGGTCACTTGGTGCTAGGAACCCCAAATTTGGTATGCAAACCCAGTGGAACTAGCACCACATCATATCGGAGATACGGGGCCCCAAAGTCGGTTCGGAAAATGTCAAGCACTTTTCTGCAGCAGAGAATGACATTTTCCGAACAGACTTTGGGGCCCCGTATCTCGGGTCCACTTGGTGCTAGGAACCCCATTTTGGATATGATGTAGTGCTAATACTCCTTTCACACTGGGGTGGGAGCGGCGGCGACGGTAAAGCAGTGCTATATTTAGCGCTGCTTTACCGTCGTTTTAGCTACGGTATTCGGCCACTAGCGGTGCGGTTTTAACCCCCGCTAGCGGCCGAAAAAGGGTTAAAATCCCCTGCAAAGCGTCGCCATAACGGCGCTTTGTGGCGGTGTAGCCGCGGTGTCCCATTGAAATCAATGGGTAGGAGCGGTGAATACACCGCTCCTATACCGCTCCAAAGATGCTGCTAGCAGGACTTTTTTGACCGACCTGCTAGCGCACCGCTCCAGTGTGAAAGCCCGCCGGCTTTCACACTGGAGTGAATGGGGTCAGATTTTTTCAGGCGCTGTACAGGCGCTATTTTTAGCGCTGTACCGCCTGAAAAAACGCCCCAGTGTGAAAGGGGCCTAATTCCACTGGGTTAGCATACCAAATTTGGGGTTCCTGGCACCAAGTGGCCCCGAGATACGGAGCCCCAAAGTCGGGTCGGAAAATGTCATTCTCTGCTGCAGAAAAATGCTTGACTCGAGTATAAGCCGAGGGGGGGCATTTTCAGCACACAAAAAAATTTGCTGAAAAACTTGGCTTATACTCGAGTATATACGGTACTAAAAAAGGCAAAAAAAATATTTAAAATAAACATATTATACTCTCACCTGCTCTGTACAAGGATATTGCACAGAGCGGCCCCGCACCTCCTCTTTAGGTAAATCTTCCAGAGGTGAAGTGGTTAAAATGAACTAAATATAATTTTTGGTTTGTGGTAATACAGCGTATTTGCACTTTAATGTGCATTTGAAAAGCAGATACTGAGATGATGAATACGGAGGCCACAGCAGCAAAATGGTTAAATACGATTCCTGAGATGAAGCATCCAGCAATCCGAGTGTTTTATAACCATCCCACTCCCACCCCTGGAACAACTGGGAAGCAGGTGATGACGCTTTTCCATTATAGCTTTAGGCAACATTTCTCAACTTTCTCAGCATCGCCGACACAAATAGTAGATGATGATTCATTTTTCTGTGGAAGCCAATTCAAGTTATCCAAAAATATAAAACCGGATCCTGCGTAAAGCGGGGCATAGCTGAAAGCCAAAAGGTGTCGTCTTGATTTACAAATGAATGGAATTTGTATGAAATCCTGACATTTACAGACTGCTCCTCGAGACGTGAACAGAGGAGGTTACTTGTTTTTTTTTTTTAAACTAGTACATGGTTTAGTGTGCCCATAGATGACCAACTGGAGGTATAGAGGCTAAAGGAATAGTCCACCTTTTGGGGAAAAAAAAAAAAAAAGAAGACAAAAAAAAGAATGCACTCAAATTGGAAAAAATTCAATAAAAAATATACATTACAAAATTGTATGCATTCAGGTCTGCAACAATCCTGCAGACTCTTCCCCCAGCCCCATACAGAGGTAAGGGCCTACCATTTTGGGGCTAGAAGAAGTAATTAACCACTTGACCTTCCGAAAGATTTACCCCCCTTCATGACCAGGCCATTTTTGCAATACTGCACTGCATTATTTTAACTGACAATTGTGCAGTCGTGCTGTACCCAAATCAAATGAATGTCCTATTCCTCTCCCCCCCCCCCCACAAAAACAGCTTTCTTTTGGTGGTATTTGATCACCTCTATTTTTTTTTTGAACTATAAAATGAAAAACGACTGACAATTAAAAAAAAATATTGTATATAATTTTTTTGTTTTTTTAACATAAATTTTTACTTTCTACCATAAAACTTAGCCAATAAAAAAAATAAAAAATTATATTATATAGAATTTTTTTTACATATATTTTTAGTTTCTCCTCTAAAACTTAGCCAATAAAAAAATAATAATCAAATTTCTTCATAAATTTAGGCCAATATGTATTCTGCTACATGTTTTTGGTAAAAAAAAAAAATCCCAATAAGCGTATATTGATTGGTTTGCACAAAAGTTAGTGTTTATGGGATAAGGCTTACCTGTAGGTACTGAAACTATATCCGCTAAACGTGCGCGGTTTAGGAGATATTTACCATATACGCTTGGGCATGCGCACTGAAGAAACGTCTCGCTCGTGTGTCTTCAACAGCCGCGCCCGGTGGCTGCTGCACGCGAGTGACGTCGTTGTGGCCCCTGGAGCCCGCAAACCTGCAAATAACTCCAGGTGCACACTAGCTCATTATGCCTATGCCTTTTTGGGGAGGGGGGGGGGGGTTTACAACCACTCTAAAAGTAGCTCAGTGCCAAATAGAAAGAAAATGGCCTTGTCATGAAGGGGGTAACATCTTCTGGAGCTGCAGTGGGAGAGAGAGAGAGAGAGAGAGAGAGAGAGAGAGAGAGAGAGAGAGAGAGAGAGTGAGAGAGAGAGAGAGAGAGAGAGAGAGAGAGAGAGAGAGAGAGAGAGAGAGAGAGAGAGAGAGAGAGAGAGTGAGAGAGAGAGTGAGAGAGAGAGAGAGAGAGAGAGAGAGAGAGAGTGAGAGAGAGAGAGAGAGAGAGAGAGAGTGTGAGAGAGTGAGAGAGTGTGAGAGAGAGAGAGTGAGTGAGAGAGAGAGTGTGAGAGAGAGAGAGTGTGAGAGAGAGAGAGTGAGAGAGAGTGTGAGAGAGAGAGAGAGAGAGAGTGTGAGAGAGAGAGTGTGAGAGAGAGAGAGAGAGTGTGAGAGAGAGAGAGTGTGAGAGAGAGAGAGTGTGAGAGAGAGAGAGTGTGAGAGAGAGAGAGTGTGAGAGAGAGAGAGTGTGAGAGAGAGAGAGAGTGTGAGAGAGAGAGTGTGAGAGAGAGAGAGAGTGTGAGAGAGAGAGAGAGTGTGAGAGAGAGAGAGAGTGTGAGAGAGTGTGAGAGAGAGTGTGAGAGAGTGTGAGAGAGAGAGAGTGTGAGAGAGAGAGAGTGTGAGAGAGAGAGAGTGTGAGAGAGAGAGAGAGAGTGTGAGAGAGAGAGTGTGAGAGAGAGAGTGTGAGAGAGAGAGTGAGAGAGTGTGTGAGAGAGAGTGTGTGTGAGAGTGTATGTGTGTGAGAAATGGCACCATGTTTCATGTTACACCCTAAATATGGGTGTATCATAATACATAAGCCCTCCAGGCTGCTCATCATACAAATAAATCAACATCGCCTGTCTGGGCAGGGGCATGATTTAGAATAGCCCTTCTCCGACTTGGTTCTGTTTAACCAAGAGGTTGCTAGTGGTTACTTGAGCTGTGGCTCATTGACGTCCTCCATTGGTGGTGTCTGCATATTTCTAGGACCAATGCCACTTGAAAGAGCCAGTGGCATAACAATGATCTACAGTGGGGAAAATAATTATTTGATCCCCTGCAGATTTTGTAAGTTTGCCCACTTACAAAGAAATGAAGGGTCTATCATTTTTTATCATAGGTGTATTTTAAATGATAGAGACAGAACATCAACCAAAAATCCAGAAAAAGCACACAATATAAAATGTTATAAATTGAGTTGCAGTTCAGTGAGTAAAATAAGTATTTCATCCCCAAGCAAAACATGACTTAATACTTGGTGGAGAAACCCTTGTTGGCAATTACAGAGGTCA